>MPUH01000186.1:0-87282 GCA_001970955.1 Stentor coeruleus | reverse complement strand
GGGTTCATCATACCAGGATTCATCATACCAGGATTCATCATCCCAGGGTTCATCATGCCAGGACCCATCATGCCAGGATTCATCATGCCAGGATTCATCATGCCAGGATTCATCATCCCAGGGTTCATCATCGCAGAATTATTACCTCCAGGAGGTTGACTAAAGGCTTCCATAATCAAGTCAGCTTTATTTTTTTCTACAGGTTGAGATGGAAAGAAATCATATTGTCTTTGCGAATTAGAAGCTGAAGGTATCGGATCCATGATGAGTGGGTTGTTTTTTTCTTCATCAACTTTTTTCTTATGTTCCTTTTCAAACTGCTCTAAAAGTTTTCTCTGAGCTTCAAGTTCTTGATAACTAAGTCCTAATGATAAACTAGCATTTTCATCTTTAATCATCTCAGATTTTACTCTAGGTGCATTATAATCTCTATCATTTATATAGTCTTTCATAGAATTTAAAATTTCTTTAGGTCGATTGACAATCATAGGAGCAGTAAGCCCAGAATATGGAAGAGTTTCCGAAATTTTAAAAAACTGTTCCATCAACGTTGAGCATGTTTCAAATTTCTGATACAATTCTAATACAATTTGTGCATGGTTTTTTTCTAATGTATCAAAAATGTCTATTATTCTATCAACAAGCAAACTAGTACATTTATACAAAGAAGAAGAGTCTTTTAGGACTAAAAACACCACATTTTGTGTAATCCTTAAGCTATAGTTTTTAAGAGCCTGATGACATGAAGGACCCATTTTCACTAAGGCTTCTAATTGATTCATTAATTGTCCTAATTCTTTGATAGCTTCATCACTTCTTAATCGTCCTATAAATCGTGCTTTTTCACTATCATCAATGTTCATAACCGATTCTTTTCTAGAAAAACTCCCAGCTTTCATTTTGATATAAATGTAGTAATCTTGAATGATTTTGTTATGGGAACTACCTTTTTCTGTAGGGTCATTAAAACTAGCAAGGAGTAAATTTAGTGAAGCAATTTTTTGAGGATAATCTGAGCCTACTATTTCTATACCTCTATGAATAATCATTAAACATTTTAGTATTGTTACCCATTTGCCTGTATTCAACCTTTGGACTACTAAGTTAAGAGCTTGGTCAGGACTATGTTTGTCAGACTTACCCTGAAGCGACCATAGAACAGTTTGCACATGTTTTTCTTTGGGTGAATCAAAATCTCCATCATAAGTTGCTTTGAGTAAAGATTTTTCGAGAGCTGAACCCGCTCTAATAGCGTATATCGACCTTTTTAAGTTGTCCACCATTTATAGGGTGGCTTGAAAAAAAAAATTAACAGGAGAAAGTTGGAAAATTAGATTTGGTTAAGTTTAAATAGATAGAAAATAATTGTTTGGTTTTATGATATTTTAGATTTAAGACTATTTTGTTTAGGGAAGGGTAAAAATAGGATTTAATTAAAATTAATGATATTGTTGTGAATAATAAGAGCAAACTAGATTTTTCTCTTTTATTTTACACTATAGCAATTAATGTACACTAATTTATTAATAAATAGACAATAAAACTTTTTTTCTAGAGTATTATTTATATTTAATATGCATAATTAATTAGGTTTTAAATGATTTTACATTTGATTTGAGTCATATATTTTCATAAAGTTTACATAACCTCTTTTAGTCTGAAAATTTTTAGTAAAACTTTTTTGCTGTACAATATCATAATAGGGTCTATATTAAATAAATAATATAAGAAGACTAGATAAAATTCATGAATTCGTGCATAAAAAAGCTTAAGAAAGCTTAAAAACTGTCACAAATTTATGTACTGCCTTATCCTATTCCCAACTGAATTATAGTTTCTATACTCAAAAAATAATGATTCCAATTATATAAGTATCACGATTAATTTCAGCAAATCCAAAAACAACTTTTTAAATTTTAAAATCTAAGTTTAAATATTTGAATTTAATCCACACAAGCTGGGTATTTAACTTTAATGTAAAAAAATAATCTTTTATACCAGTAGAAAATTATCTTATACTCATCTAAGAATTTCTTGACTCTAGTCCCCAAGTAACAATTTTAATTCTAGATAACAAGTCAGAAATATATGCTTATTTATTATATAAACCCCTAAACTAAATATAAAAATCAATTAAAAGATTTAAAAACATACTAATCTATTGTGTAACTTAACAAGTTTTTAAATGAAACAACCATAAAATCATATATTCCTATTAAAAACCCTAATCTTATGCTTCCTTTATCTAAAAAACCAAATAATTCTCAATCTTAAAACAAAAATCCTCAATCATATCACTCCAAGTATTCCACATCTAATCGATATTATTTACATTAGAAAATAATATGAGAAAAAACCGAACAAATTCAGCTAACAACACAGCTTATTTTATTTACAAAGATATCATGGAAATTCCTAAACAATACATTCACATCCCTAAAAATTTTTCCAAAGTTTCTCCACTGCGCAATATCAAAATTCTCAAAGAAATAAGCCATTCACACAATTCCAGTTTTTCAACTCATATAGAAATTCCAAAACAAATACCTAATTTCCCTAATCTAGACAATTGTTATATGAAAATACTTAAAAAAGCAACCCAAAATAAAGAAAACTTTAAAATCCGTCATTTAAGTGTTCAAAAACAAAGAATCCTTTCAGAAATCCCTGAAGTCCCTCCTTCAGCATTCAAGATGGTAGAAGAAGAGAGTCTTAATAGTTATAAGACTACACAATTAAAAATCAAAAGCTTGACGAAAAACAAATTGCCGCCTAGCATTTCGAAGTACAAAAAGGAAAAAAGCTTTGATATTTGAATTCTTCATAACGTAATATTTTATTTAAATAATGGAAAAAATAGCGCCAGATACAACAAGAGCTAAAATTGTTCCTTTAGCTAGAAAAAAACTATTAGCTCAAGCTTTGTTTAAAGATAGTCCTTCAAAAGCTTCAATAAAACAAAGGAAGTTTACTCAACATTCAGTAAATACTTCTTTTTCTAAGAAAGAAAACATAAGTAAAGCTGATGGTTTTTATAGTATGACAGTCTCTCCACTAAGAAATAAAGATATAAATAAAGAAGATGCACTACTTAAATGTCAGGTTATACATAAAAATGACAAAAATCTGAATGGTATTCATTCTAATAATGGTTTACAAGAAATTTTGATTAAGCTTTGGAAATGCAGCAAAATGAATCTTGAACTTGATAATATGCTTAAATTTGAAATAGAGAGGAATTATTTTTCTTTTAAATTCCAAGATGAACACCCAAAACTTATTAATTTCCTCACAGAACTTAATGTGTATTTACAAAACCACTCCTCGTTCCCTGGCCATCTTTTTCCATATTTAGAAGAAATCATATGCAGTATTGAGCTAATTTTTCCTTTAATCCACCCGACGATGATTGTTTTTGAAGCAGAGTGTTTATTATCTTTGGCAATAAGCAGATTTTCATTGAAAAAAATTAAAGCAATGAGGAAAATCGTTAGACCTGGAATTGAAGCTAAAAGCATATCTTGGGCTTTTTTGCTTATTATTAGTGAAATTGATGAGAATTTGCTAGCTAATATTAAAAAATTTGAAGAGAGGCCTTGGGATTTGTTAATCGAGTATACATCAAACCCAGGTCAAGTTGTTCAACAAATCAGAAAATTCCCTGAATGTTGTCGTTTAGGCAAGCTTAACAAAAGTAATTTTTATCTAGGAACCCTTCAAAAAAGCGAGTCAATTGTAACAAAATTTAAAGACGATATTTTTGAAGAAGGACTTTTAGAGCTTAGTCAATTTCTAATAGAACTTTTTGCTTTCCATAATATACTATGCAAAACTATCACCCATGAAAATAAAAATCGCTTTTTACGTTCACAAACCCCATCTGACTATTCCTGTAATTCTGAAAGATCATCAACTCCACAAAAAACTATTACAAAAGTACCTAAATTAGCTTTAACCAATTCAAATACTAATTTTTTTACCGATTCATCAGGTCAAAGCAATCTTCAAATTCCAGATGCTTCCTATATTAAAGTTAGAAAACTAAGAAGTTCAAACTCTTCATCTAGGGTTTCTCCAAGAAGAAATAATGATAATGAGAGAAAAACTCAATTCCTTCAAGAATCTCGATTTAATAAACGTATTGTTGATGCTTTAATAGCTGAAATAGCTGGGAAAATGAAATGTGAACCTGATTATTTAGAAGAACTTAAAATTCAAGATTGGGAAAAATATCTAAGCTTTAAAGAAGAATTTATTGAAATACATAAAGATGCATGGGTTATAGAAAGCATTAAGAAAATTGAAAAATCAGAATTGTTTGATTATAATTTTTATAAAGAGACGAGCGATGGAAAGGAGGAGAAGGTTAGAGAAGAAGATTTAAAATTGATTGAGATTAAAAAAGCTGCGTTTTTTTCCTATGTTAGCAATGCACAACTTGTTAGACAAATTTTGGAGAAAGCAAAACAAGATAGTCTTGAAGTTAGGGCATAGTTAAAATTGTTTTATAATTATGATTATCAATAGTTTTTTTTTACTTAATATTGATTAGCTTCTTGAGAAATGAGTTATTGTAATATGAAACTTGTTTATACTGAAGGACACTTTCAGTTAAAATTGATTTTGTGTTAGATTTTACTATCAGCTTCAAGTTCATATAGGATTATGGTAAATTCTTTAGTATGTTTTACTTATAATTGCATAAGATTCACTTTAATCTAATCATATTTATAAAGCAATTTTCTTTGATAGGTAGGCTTAAAGTGTAAAACAAAACTCGGAATAATGATGGGTTAAAGTAAAAAGTTTATTGAAATAGGAAATATCACTCCAGGAATTGATAATAAAAGGATCTAGGATTTTATAATTATATTATGTATTTTATTAGATATGTAATGCAAGTTAGTGTATAAATATTTTTGTTTACAATATGATAATAATTTACAAGTAATGCATTTATATGCGATGCTTACCTTTAAAAGCTTTGAAAACTGATCTTTTTGTTAGTGATGATTCAGCAGATTATAGTCACTTTATAAGACTTAAACTTCACCCTTTATGAACTTAAAAATTATTTTAGGCTAAAACTATGAACTTACAATTTACCTAAAAGTTATGGTTAAATAAAGTTATTTTGTTTTCAATCAGCAAAAGTATTTATTTTTAACCAAAAATTCATATCATATTTCTTTGAATCTTTTGGAAATATGATGTTCACTCTTTTACAGTGCATATGCTTCTTCTGATAACAATCCCTTATCGTTAATTTTATCTCTTATCAAATTTGCTGTAATGTCTCCTAATCTTAACACTTTTCAATTTTTATCCCTTTTAGATGAATTTATTTACTATTATAGCTAATTCTTATCTATATATTTTTGCGTCCGTATGGAGTTTGGTCAAAAGGAGTTCCTCCTTGAATGATGTTATTCTTTGTGAAAAATATCAAAAAATGCAATTTGAGATTTTCTATATTGTGAAGATTAACAGCTTCAAACTCTCTCCGAGATTCTGATGATATTTCAGAGTCGAGCATAGTTCCAAAATATTTATTATACCGAAATTGAAATCCTGAAATTCTTTTTTCGAGTTCCTTTAATTCCTCTTCTGGATCATATTCTTTTTCTGTAGACTCTAGTGGTATAGCTTTTGAATTCGAGCTACCACAATTTTCTTCTTCGTCAACATCATCACAGATTTCAGCGATTCCAGACATTTATATTGGGCTTTTCGTCTCTTTTTTATAGTAAAATTTCCCAGCTAAATTTTTCAAGTACTTTTTTTTAGTTTGCAAACAATGGAATAGAAGCAAAAACTAAGACTCAGCTTAGATAAAAAAAATGCTTATAACTTATTTATTATACTTGCTTATCATTAATTAAATAATCTTAAGTTCTAAATGACTACACATAAAAAGCATTAATTTTTCCATAGGCTTGTAGTCAATATTAAGTACTTTATATAATATTATATTATTAAACTTTTACATATTAAATATAGTGTACTTTTTGTAGGTAAAATAAAAATCTAGAGCAAAGAACATAAATATCTTATAGTAATAAAGTAAAGAATTTCCTATTAATTATAATAAGTAAATTGAGTTTATGAGAACTCCACAAATTAGTAAAATGCTTATTATCTTTCAAATTCAAAAAAAATAGTTTAATTACTACCTAACTAACGCTCTTTAAAAAAGTAATGACTCCCAATTTTTTCTTGGTATTGAAATCTTGGTCCTTCCATATTTGAAAATGAACTTCTTGAAGTATCAAAATGAGTGTAGTTATTTGTTGGATGAAAATTTCCACTTCTCATTTCGTTGGATATTCTTACTGCAGTTTCATATGCCCTCTGATCAGCTGGACCTCTTATTTTAACACTTATTTTAGATCCCTCATACCCTTTTAGGCATATTGTATCATAATTAGAACCACCTAAATATTGTCTATTCATATTATGTCGGTTAACCATAGTAGAGGCTACTGCCCTCATCCCTGCCTCACCCTGATTTCCTGCTTCATTAAAAAGAGTATCCGCTGGAATGTTTTGACTCATTATTATTATAATGTCTACAAATTATTAGAGATAAATGGGGGAGGAAAATGAAGAAATATTTGAATATATAATCCGATTAAAAAATTGAATAAAAGCTGCTTAGGCGTATTTTTACCCGCTTTCAATTGAAAATTAGCATAGGACCTGAGTTAATCATTAATAATTTTGATTCAATCCAAATAATAATCGATACGGTATGTATTTAGTTTAATAAAAGTAGGATAGATATAGAAGTAGTTAGCAAGAAGCATGATAAAGTTAAAGTGGGTGATAGTTAAGGTGGCATGGTTTAAACCTTGTTCGATTGAGGTTTGCTTGTCCTACGATCTCTTTCTTTGGGCAGATTTGGTATGTTAAACCACTCGTTGTCGCTGGTTACGTGACTTTTAAGCATGATAAAATAATGTCAAATATATGTCAACTTTAAGCTATCAATTACTAAAATTAGTAAAAATTATAAGCTCAACAAGGTTTAGTTGAAAGGGCAAAAGGAAGATTTTAAGAAGAGAGGATTTCCAAAGGGAGTTTGAGAGAAAGCCTTGAGAGGATTGATAAGATTAGGTTTGAGATGGGAATAAAATGCTGAAATTTGTATTGGAGATGATAAAGTATTTAAGATATAATGGGTGTTATAATTTTGAGATATTTTACAGGAATATATATTAATAGTTTGGAAATTTGAAGTAGATAGGATTAAGAATTTCACCAAAATTTAATGCTTATAGTTGGTATATAAAAAATGCTTTCGATTACCAAAAATATTGTAAAAGCAGGTGTATTAGGAGAAAGTAGCCAACTTTAATTTATTATATATATTTCATAATAACTCATCTTCGATTTTAGTTATTTTTTAGTGAGCCATTGTATAGCTTATTTATAAAAAAGATTGCTATTTGAAATAATAAATCAAAATTTATAAACAATTTAATTATGAATTTATCAGTAATATTGACTTAAATATTCAAATCTTTTAATGTAGGTAATTTCATTGGTTAGCTTTTATTAAGTATATATTTTTTCTGATATAATTATTAGTTAGTTAAAAGCATCCTCAACAAGTCAATAGGTAAAGGTGAAACACAAAAAAATAGTATGGTGAAGCTTTTGTATTTTAGATGCAAATTAATTTTTGAACTTAAATCCTTTAAAATGCAAAACCCAAATCTATTTAATTTCTAAACCCATACACAATATTATTCTTTTGCTATAATAATCAAAATAACTCAACTTTAAATTTCCTTAAAGGATGAAAACCTTATCTACTTTTAAATATATATATTTAGCATTACAAATTTTCTAAAATTAAACATAGAGTTACCTAAAAATTATATACAATGCAACTTAAATTTATATTCAGAAAACAACTTAAATATTCTTTCACTTTTCATAAACTTTCTTAAAAAGAAGATTATTATTATTATTTGTATTATAAAATCATTAAAGAAAAACTACCAACAAAAGCAAAAAACATTGACAACTTAATCAAAAACTTTATAGAAAGCATTTACACAACAAGAAAGCGAACTACAAAAAAGGAACTTGGTCCCTAATCGGGGAACGATTTATTAATTTAATCTAATCTAATAATTTGTATTATATGAATATATATCAATTTCTCATACTTAGTATAAACTTTTTCAATTTTAAAATTAAAACTCTTTATCATATTTTTTTATCTCTTCTATTATTACAGCTTTTAAATATAGATAATTCACTTCACTCAATACATTACTATATGATAAATATTTGATAAGATACTAAAGCATTTTCAATAACATTATATTTCAATAATTATTGAATTTTCTACATAAGTTAACATTATCAAAGAAACTACGATAAAATTGGAATATTCACTATAGCCTTATCAAAATTTGAATAAAATTTTTGTTTTGCTATATATTAAGCCTTGAGCTAGAGTTTTGTTGAAATAAATGGTTAGAGCTTATTTGAATTCATCGCTGCCTTATTATCTTAACTCAGTAATTGTTGTATTTTTTATCTACATGACTGAGGTATACCATCGTCCATTCATTGTTTTATGGATAGTGTATACTTTGATACCTATCCTCGATCAAATTATCCCTGATGATCATACCAACCCAACTCCTGAAGAAGAAAAAATTCTCAGAAACCAAATCAAGTGGAAATTTCCAGTTTATCTCTTTATCTTTATGGAGTGGGTTACTCTTTTCTGGTCAATAAGCTACGTTCATCGCTATGAAGTCTCAACAACTGAGTTTATAGTTTTAATGATTTCAGTAGGCCATGTAAGTGCATTAGGATTTTTGTTTTCTCATGAACTGATTCATAAAAGAGATAGTTTAGGTAAATTTGTCGGGACATNGGATTTTTGTTTTCTCATGAACTGATTCATAAAAGAGATAGTTTAGGTAAATTTGTCGGGACATTTGATATGCTGAAAAGCTTGTATATGCATTTTTACTCTGAGCATCTTTACGGCCATCACAAGTATGTGTCAACACCTAACGATCCAGCAACAGCTAAATTTGGGCAAACTTTATATGCATATATTCCTCAAACACTTAAAGGAAGCTTTATAAACACTTGGAAAAGAGAATGTAAAGCTGCTGAGAAGCTAGGGAAATCTCCGTATAGTCTTCATAACCACTTTATTCAATGGCTATCAATAGAAGCAATATTTACATTCAGCATATGGTGTGCATGGGGCTGGAAAACGCTAGGTTTATTTTTATTCCAAGCTTTTCTTTCAGTATGGATGCTTGAGACTATTAATTACATTCGACACTATGGCTTGCAAAGGAAAAAACAAGCAAATGGACTTTATGAACCTGTGACAACAAAACATTCATGGAATGCCCCTCAAACTTTACAAAACCTCATTCTTCTTAAACTACAAAGACATTCTGATCATCATGCTAATGCATATAAACCTTATCAAACTTTATTAAGCTGTGAAGATTCTCCTAATCTACCTTGTGGCTATGCTGTTTGTGTTTTAGCTTCATTCTTTCCCCCAGTATGGTTTGGAATTGTTAATCCTTTAGCTGAAGCTACTAATAAACAAGGTCGACCAAATGATGAACAAATGGAAAAAAGTAATAGTTCTCTTAAGATCTGGCTAGCAATCCAGACTTCAATAGTTACTATTTTAGCTATAATTATTTAGAAATAGAATAATTTAGGGAACAGGGTATTATTCTGTTGACAGCATTGTGTGAGGTGAATCAGAGTTTTTTGATATTGACAGTTCATCCCAGACCATTTTTGATTTACTTCTAATTAACTCAGCTTCATGAGGTTTTCCCATTTCTGCATAACAAGAGGCTATAATATTATAAAGATTTGCCATATCTGAACTTATATGATTTGAATTATTTTCTAGTATATTCATGCAATTTTGTAAGTAATGAACTGCCTCTGAATAATTCCCAAGCTCGTTATGACATAGTCCTATGGATTTATAAATTGAAGCTAATTCCTCTTCAGAATTTGATGGTTTTTGTTCTTTATATGATAAACATTTTTCATAATAAAAAAGTGCTTCATCAAATCTACTTAGACTGTTATAACACATTCCTATACTGTTATGAATATCTGAAAGATCCATTGTACCATCTACTTCAAAAATCCTTTTAACTTTGAGATATGCTGTTATTGCTTGTCTATAACGCATTAGACCATAATAACAATGCCCGATATTGTTATTGATTAAAGCAAGGTCTATATGATTTTCTGAAAGATTTTGTTCCCATATTTCTTTACATTTCTCAAAACATATTAGAGCATTTTCATTATTCCCTACTTCATCATAGCAAATTCCTAAATTGTTGTAAATTGTAGCTAGTTCAGGGTGATCATTAGGAAAAATTTCTTCTCTTATCATTCTGCATTGTTCGTAATAATTTAAAGCTTCATCATTATCACCTAAATTGCTGTAGCAAAACCCTATGTTATTGTAAATAAGAGCTATGTCTGCATGATGTGAAGGAAGAATTTTTTCCCAGATATCTTTGCATTTAAGGTAATAAGTTAGAGCTTCTTCATGACTACCCAATGTACCATGACAAGATCCGATATTATTATATAAAGTAGCAATACTAGCTCCATGATTATGATTAGTTTCTTCTATAATATCCTTTGTTTTTTCATAGTAAAATAAAGCTTTCGGAATATTTCCTGAAGAATAAAAACATGATGCAAGGTTATTATAAATTTCTGTTAATTCAGGATGTTTTGGAGGAAGATTTTCTTCTCTAATCTTTAAACATTTACAATAAAACCTTATTGCTTCATCTGATTTTGTTAAAGTTTCATAACATATCCCAATATTACTGTATATTTGAGCTAATTGTGGAGCATCAGCAGGAAGTGCACCTTCCCAAATCTCTTTACTTTTCACATAATACTCAAGTGCTTTATCAATTAACTCCAGATCCCTATAACACTCAGCAATATTTTCATAAACAATCGCTAAATTCGGTGTGTCTTTAGATTCACAGTTTTGCTCACCAAGTTTCTGAGACTTTTCATAGAAAACCAAAGCTTCTTCAAAATCACTAAGTTTTTTATAGCATAAAGCAATTTGATTATAAAGAGACTCTAATTCAGCATACTTTAACAAACTATCTTTTTCTTTTATATCAAGAGATTTTTTCAGTAAAGGTATTGCATCTGAATATTTTCCGATATCAATAAAACATTGTCCTATAGAGTTATATAATGAAGCAAGTTTTGGATCATTAGTTGTTAGAGTTTTCTCGTATATTTTCTTACTTTTTTGAAATAATGCTAGGGCTTCATGATATTTTTTAACTTCCTTATAACACTCAGCAATAGCAGAATTTACTGTTCCTATGTCGAGATGGTCAGGGTATAGGATTTCTTCGAGTAACTTTTTGGATTTTTCATAAAAAAGTAAGGCTTGCGTTGATTCCTCTAGCTTTTTATAGCAGTATCCGATGTTCTGGTAAAGCATGGCTAGGTCTTGGGTATTGACAGGAAACGATTTTTCAAAGTACTTTTCTGCCTTTTTAAAATATTCTAAAGCATCATCACTCCGACCAAGTTTCATATAGCAAATGCCTAATTTATTGTATAATTCCTTACTTCGCTCTGGCTCATAAGGAGATGAGTCTTGATGTTTTAGACATTTTTCATAATATTTAGCTGCTTTGCCGTATTTCCCTTTGACATAGAGGTTATCTGCTTGATTTTCATCAAAAGAAGGCTCAGGTACTTTGCTGTTAGCACAACCCATTATAATTTATTATACTTGATTAAAAATATATTATGAGGCTAAATAGTTATATGACTTTTGATACTTTGAATTGATAACTTTAGTATAAAAAATTATATAACACACATATGATACTAGGATCTTTTATTCTAAAATTTTATTTTACACTTTTTATTGTGCGTAAACTTGATGATGATATCATAATTTTTTCAATTAAAGTCCTGGGTAAGAGGATAAGTTAAATTAAGTTGTTATGTAATTTAAGAAGTCTGATTCAAATATAAGGTTATTTAAGAGTGAATTTTTATATGTTTTAAATTAAGTGTTGATATTAGTTTAAAGCTAAAAAGTTTGAGAAAATAAATCAAGAGGATTATTTTATTGAAGTATTTATGATTACAAGGAAAAGAATGGAAATAGTTACGGCTTTAATATTGAAGAAGTTCTGTTAGATAGAAAATTTACCCCATACTTTAGATATCTAAAACTAGATTCAATCTAATATCAACCTTTATCAAGAATATATATTAAAAAACCTGCATTATTCCTTTCACTTGTAATATAAACTTTAAACATCCAAGTAAATCAAAAATCAATAATTTTAATTTGAGTTCCAGAAAATTTAAGAAATATATAATACAGCTAAGATCTCTATGGATACTCTTTCTCTAATAATTTTCATAAAGTAATTGTTTTTATAAAGTGAAGTTCCTTTAAAATTTCTTTCAAATATATTTCTAATACTTTTCTTTATTTAAAATTTTATAAATATATATTCACAATATCGCCTATTATCTATTAATATCACTTAAATATTGGGTATTCAATGTGATATCTGATATACATGAAAGTTTTTGTCTGTGTCAACTTTAGATAACACGCTGTTTATTTTTTTTCTAGTTCCATTCAACAAATTATATTTTAATATTTTTTTATAGTCGAATTTACTAAGTTTTTTATATAAATTTAAATGTTTTCAATACTATATTTCAGCTTTTACTTACTTTGAGCATGATATATTCCCAAAACTATTAAGCTATTATTATCTATTTCATCTAGATATTTATCAACATTATATATTTTAAAAATTCCTACATTTCCCTAACCTTAGCATTATAATTACCATTGATTCTAAGTATTATTTCATAAATTCTCAGTGAGTTTTCATTTAAACATAAATTCTAAACACAATAATTATTAGCATTCAAAAACTCTCACAATATTATCTAGGAAATATCCAAAAAACTCTAACTTTTAATATTTACTTAATAAATTATATTCAGCTTCTTATTTTAACCCAAACATTTATTATATTATTTTTTTTCTTGGTGAAAATATTGACATGTGCTTATCACTACGCAAATTTAATACTGAAGAACTAGAAACTACAGCAAGGTCGTTCAACATATCTGGAGTAGATTTAATTAAATTTTTCCGAATGCCTTTGTTAGTATAAATAGTGGCAGAACTCATAGCATTTTTTTTATGAGCATTTTTTGTAGTTTTTGGTCTTTCTGGGTCTCTTGCAAATGTAAAGTCATTTTGTAAAGCCTTGTTTTGGAGTGTTGATTTAAGTTCTTCAAAAATATTAGGTAGAGGAATATCAAAATCATCATCTACTAACCTTTGGAGGTGACCTTCTGTCATAGACTTGAATTTTTGAGGTTTTTCTAAGGAACGAGACATGCCCTGCCTGCATTGCATAGATTCAGGGGTACCTATCACACGAACTTTAGATGTAAGCTCACAATTGTGCTTAAATATACATAGTTCCTTGATGATCTGCTTTTCGAGAATCTTGCTCACTAACAATAAGTAAACTTTTTTCAATTTTTCCATAGCAATTAGATTAAAATATTATAATTTATGCAAATATTACTATTAACTTTATTATTTTTCATTTGATCATAAGATATTTATAAAACAAATAAAAAATCTGACTGTTTTTTCTGTTGAATATTACTTAGGTACTATTTTAATCTAAAATACATAATTTTATATTACTAATATTTAGTTAAAGGTACTTAAATGTTTTTCCAAATCAGAGAATTCTTTTACAGGTATTATTTTTATATCTACACTAGGAAATAAAATACTAATCAAATGTAAAAAAAAAAAATAATAAATTGGTTTATTATAAGAAATTGTATACTAAAAGAACCTTGAAAAAATATATATTTTAACTATATATATCTTAGTTAAACTATTATTCGAAAGTATATTACTGGTTTCCAAATCTCAGTTCTTCAACTTTTTTAATAATATCCTACTTCAATCAATATTGTATTGTTCCCATATATTTTTCATTAGTTTTGATATAAATTCAAATAAATAAGACTTTACTATTTGAAAACTTTCTAGTGTAAATAATAATTCAATATTAAACTATATTATTTTAGATGGAAGAAAAATGTATGAAATGCGATGGGCATGCAGGATATATATGTGTTTGTATAGAAAGACACCTTTGCGACAAATGTTTACTTAATCATGTGAGTTCCTCAACATCTTTATCTCATCGTCCTGTCTCTTTAGCACACCCACTTCTTACTCTTTTTATGCAAAATGATCAAGAGCCTGAAATCCCTGCATCAAACTCAATACAAGATCAGATAAAAAAACTAACTCAATTTAAAGAGAAATCCATCAAAATGATTGAAAAAAAAATCAAACAGCTTTTAGACCAAAATGAGAGAAATTCACTAAGAAAATCGATCAATAAAGAAAATGAAACAAATAGTATAATAAAACCACTTAGCGAAATTAACTCTAGAGCAAGTCCTGCTCTTGATATAAGATCATTAGAAAATCGTAGCCCAGCTTGTAAGATTGAAGAATCAATAGAAGGAGGATTTAATCTTATTCTTACAAATTCAATGATGATCCAAAATGAAAGTTGCTATAAAATTATAATCACTGGAGATTCAGGTGTTGGAAAAACTGCTCTTTTACAAAGCTTTAGAAGTATGCAAGAAAATAATAAACAATTATGGAGTTCAAATAAAGCAACAGGTTGTATAAAAATTGATAATAGTACTGTTTTTATTGATCTTTGGGATCTTTCTGGTAAAGATAAATATTCAGCTCTTAGCAAATTATGTTTGTATAAAGCTGCAGGTGCTATTTTTATGTTTGATCTTATAAATGAGACTACTTTATGGACTATTGATAAAAGAATTTCAGCTTTTGCAGCTGAAGCAGATGTTTTAAGTGTGATGGCACTTGTTGGGAATAAACTAGATCAAACAGTTCGAAACCCTAAAAAAAGATTTTGTTCATATGATAAGGCTCATAGTATAGCAAGGGAGAAAGGGATGATTTATGATGAAATAAGCGCTACTAACTCTCAGCATGTTGCAGAACTTTTTAGAAGAATTATTAAAGAAATTCAATGTAGAAAAACTACTAGTAAAATTAGCCAAAGTGTGATTGTTAGTTAATCTGTTTTCAAATTAATTATTAAAATTACAAAACAGTCTATTATTTTGACAAATAAAACTATGGCTTCTCAGTTGAGAAGAGTTTGATAATAATTTGTAAGCTTCGTTGATACTGATTTTTTAAATAAATGGTAGGGAAAACTGTATAGGCAAATAGGTGAAAAATATTAAATCAAAAAAAATTAAGAAATATAGGAATTTTTTATGCAAAGCAAGATGAGAATATGATAATAGGTATTTTGTAACAAAGGATTACTCTGTTTATATATTTTGGCAAACCAGATATTTAAAGATTATATTATTTTGGCAATATCCTTAATAATAACCAATTTTAAATAATTCTTATAATACTTTGTAATTTTGAAAATTTCAATAAATAGCTTTGGGATAAGATTCAAATCAATTTAATAAATAGTATTGTGATATGATATTTGCTGTATAATTTAACATAAAATATAATATAATCTGAATTTGATTTAATAAGATTCAATTCAGATAAAAATCGCCGAAAAATCAAAAAATATACAAAAAGCTAATAAATTATACAACTAACAACTCGAACAAGAATAATCAAAATAATTAAAAGAAATGAGCATAAATATTAGATAAATTTGCTTCATAATTTCTAATTAGACATAAAAATTATAACTCCCATTTTATTATATATACAATCATCATTCTGAGGTATTTTTCCTGTAGTTTTTCCCTGCTTCTCAGCGTCACTTTCCAATAAAAATTCGGATAAATATTGAATTATATTTTCAAGTCAATCAGTAATAAAGACTAATTAAATTCATATTACCTACTATAAAAGACAAATTTGGGCTTAAAAGTAAATCTTTGTAGTGATAAATTACAGTAAAAAAAATAAGGCTTCATCAAATAATTTCCTATTTTTTTTGCATATATCTTGGTATCTAATTATGAATTTCTTATATTTATTTACAGCAATCCTCACTTCTTTCAAAATTTTTTCCTTTCTAAGAGAAAAATATTACTTTTATACATTTTAATCTTTTAGCATATATCAAGCAATAATATTTTAATAATGGTAAGCATTTTTTCTACAGCATCTTTTTAGTCTCATTCACTACATAACTAAATAATTCTTATAAAACAGACTCATAACAACATAATAAATACCTTACAAACTCATTTTATATAAATAAATCACTTCATCACTGTCTCCAAAACTCATAAAACATTATCAAGAATATGCACAGAATACAAACAATTTTATAATAAAATATTAACATCTCAGTTACTAAGAATCGATAAATTTATTCACATAATCAAATCAATAAAATCCAAGTAATTATCAAAAGTTTACAAAGTTTCTAAATGACTTATAAAAAATGGTTAGAGTTCTTTTATTAGCTTTATTTTACCTTGGATTCGTGTCAGGTGATTTTATTTGGTTCGACTACGAAGATTTTGTAATTTTTACCTAGGATAATCGCACAATATCATTTAACATAAGCGTCCGAGATGAAAATAACAACATAATTCAAATAGATGACCTGGTCATTTATGTCTCCAGAGACCCATCTGAAACAAGTGAAGGACCAGGTTGGAAAGTCTTAACAAAATCAGGTAAAGCTTCAAATTATATTGAAGTTTGGTGTGTAGGGGTTTTTACTCTTGTTGCTGATTCACCTGGTTACATATCTGGAACATCTTCCATTTTTAATAGAACAGATAATGATGGTTGCTACCCTCATCAAATATCTGTAAGTCCAATTTCTATAGTAACAAATCAAGATATTTTTATATCTGCAAATATCACATATAATACTATTAAGTATATAACTGGGAAATCTTTTGAATTGATTGAACTTGGTGGAGATGAAATTATAGGGACAAGTATATTTGGGAGCAATCCTGGATATATATCAACAAATATCACATTTTGGAAAACTGGAATTAAAAAAGTTTTAGCTGTTTTTCATAGTTATTATGTAAGGATGTTTATTATTGTTGTTGATTGCTCAAAGATTATGGAAATAACTTTTCCTTATGGACTTGTAAATTTATATGTAGCCTACACATAGTATGATGAAGTTTACAGTTTATGTTAGGATTTTAGATATTAATAGTTTAATCCTTGTTACAACTGGAACATATGCTATATCTATTAGTTCACGTCCTAATGAGATTTTTTCTGTGACAAAAAATAGTGTTTCAGGCACTGCAACTTTGGAAGGAATATATTTTACTAAAGGTGGAGAGTTTTATGCAACAGCAAATGCTAATAATATTTGTGCTGGAGTGTCAGGCCAGGTTGAAGTAGAGGACACAACTTTAAAAATCAGTTTTACAAGTGCTTTGGTAAGATATATTTAGCCGAATAATACTGCCTCTGTATTTAGTGTTTTTGTTGAAGTTTATAATATCAATTATTCAATTAAATATACAGATGGTTCATATTTAATTCAAATTTATTCAGAACCATTAGGATTACTTTTAGGGAGTGGGACTACTATAAGCGGAGGTGTTAATATTGGAAGTATGAGTATTGCCTCAGAGGGAATTTTTACACTCAAAGCAAGTTCTTTAGGCTTTTTAGATGGATACTCTGAAGAATTTTTAATAGATAATTTATTCCTGTGCTTAAGTCTTTTGCAAACAGTAATTTTCATTAAGCCTCTAACAACTCAAGATAAATTCACGGCAATTGTAAAAATTTATAACAACAATGATTGTACTGATCTTTATTCTGATACACCATTCATCATTTCTCTATCAATAAACTCCCCTGGAATCTTATTGGGAACATTATCAGGGACTTCAGTAAATGGAACTCTTTCTTTAGTAAATTTAGGAATCTCAAAAGAAGGTCAATTTAATTTACAAGCTAATGGTAACAATTTAGTATCATCAAATTTAATATCAACATCAATAAAAAACTATTATTTAAAGGTTAATTTCCCAATTGGATTTGTAAGTTATAAACAGCCAACATATGTTGAGAATAATTTCCAAATCAATATACAAGTTTATAGTGATTCTTTAAAAACTGTTATAGAAACATCAAAAACTTTTTTAGTTAATCTAGCACTTAATCCTATTGGGATCTTTTCTGGTATTACAAGTGGTCAAACTACAAATGGGTATATATTTTTTAATAATGTGCAAATATTAACAGATAATAAATATAGTATTGTTGCTTATGGAACTGGGCTTATGAATGAAAGTTCAACAAATTTTCAAGTAGTAAAAATATACTTTGATTGGTCGATTAGTGTTAATGCTTCAAACGATATTATTATAAACTTAGATGAAGTTATTATAGAAAATTTAAAAATTGAAGACTTTTTATTAACTTTTAGTACAAGTTTCAAAATTTACTCGAAATTGTTTGGTGATAATAGGCAGAATTATACAATTAGTTTATACCCAACTCAGACACTTCCTCCTGATACAAGTTGTACATTAGAAGTTATTAAAGAAAATGTTAGAACGACGATTAAGTTTTTAAATTCTAAAAAAATTAAATTGACTCTCAATCCTTTCGTTATAGAATGTAATACTTCAGAATATTATGATGTATTTATGAAAGAATGCTTTGATTGTGATGAAACATGTTTAGAATGTACAGGGTCAGCATATTATGAGTGTTCTAAATGCAGTTTTATATTTTTTCAAGATATATGTTTATCTGCATGCCCGTTAGGATATATTGAGACTCTATATCAATGCGAACCAGATGACTCAAAAGTGCATATCCTTTCATTTCGTTTTAAAGGTGGTGGGAATATATTCTATGATGATATATATAGCCTATCAGCGATTAAGTCTTCAAATTCAGATTCAAGAAGACGCCTTATGGACACTCTTCCCTTTGCAGCTTACCTCAGAGGTGTATATTTCCCAGGTCAAAGCGCTTTGAAAATTGATTTTATAAAACAAGTTCTTTTCAGTAGAAGCTTTTCAATAGCATTATGGATTAAACCAGAAAACTCAAATGGAATATTAATAACCAAATACTCCCAATCAAAGCCAATCCTAAAATGTATTCTAGAAAACTCATATCCTAGTGTTTTCATTGAAATTGATAATACCATTTACAATATGACCTCAACTCAACCTCTAAAAACAAACTGGAATCATCTTGTTATAGCTTATGATGAATTATTAGGATTATATATTATACTTAATAATATAGAACAAGGTCCATCATTTTTTACAACCATACCATTTGCCGACAGATCAGACTCTTTTCTATTAATAGGTGCTGATATTTCATATGAAAATACATATATTGGGTTTATCTATAATCTAGACTTTTATAGGATAAAGCCAAATGTAGCTGAATTAACTAGTAGCCAATGCAAAGGATGTAGTTTTTGCCCTAATTCAGGAATATGTTTACCTTTATGTATAATCGGGCAATATTTAGACACTTCTACAAACAAATGCGAAAGTTGTCCTGAAGAATGTCCAGATGTATGTAAATCATCAAATATCTGCGAACTTTGTATTGATGATTATTGTTTGAGTTGTAAAGATTATAATATAAGCTCTTGTGTCCAATGTACTCCAGAATTAGAAGTTATTAATTATTTATGCTATCCTTGCACATCAGGATATTATTACTCTTATTCAACAACCCATTGCGAACTTTGTATTGGGCTTTGTATGACTTGCTCATCAGAGACTACTTGTATGACTTGTAAAGAAAATAGTTCTTTGAATTCGCAAAGTGAATGTGTTTGTGATTTTGGGTATACTTTATTTGAAAAATGTGAAAGGAATAAATTTAATGTTGCTTTTACTGTAAAGCAAGAAAATGTGGCATGCTTGATATTTGATGAAGATTTAATAACTCCTTTAGAAAATTCTCAGCTTGAAGTATCAATAGATGGAAAAAAAGTCAGTTTTACTATTTATTATAATGTGTTATCAACTTATTATATTACTCCAGAAATACCGATAAAAGTAACTAAAAACTCAAATTTGAGTATAATGATTTTATCAAATTTAATATCAAAAAACAATGCATTATTTGAAAGTAGGATACTTATTGCTTCATTGTTTATCTCAGATGAAGTCATAGCTGAAAAAAAATTAGATTCAAAAGCTAAAGATGCAAGCGATACTGCAGTTACCGGAAAAACTGCTGGAGTATCAGTAGCTATAGGAGTTAGTTTTTTGAATTTAGACCCTTCTTCTTTTTTTGACTTTATGAATACTGCTGAGATGTTTTATGCTGTTTATTTAATGAATTTAAAAATAAACAAAATTCTTCTTGAATTTTTGATTGGACTTAGAACACAAGGAATGCTCCCTAATGTTTATGCATATACTGTAAAAGTAGATAAAGGAGTAAAAATGCCTGATAAGTTTAAAAATTTAGGGTTTGAAAGTAACTTGGTTTTAATCAACGGAGGTGGACAGTTTACCGCTTTGACAATTTTTATTGCTCTTTTGTTTTTACTTGATAAGTTTAGCAAAATCGAAAGGCTTAAGAGCAGACTAGAACAATATAAAAAATTATTCAAATATAGTATTTTTCTTCGTTTTTGGCTCCAAACTTATTTTGAATTAGCGATATCATGTACATTTGGCCTAAAATATAATGAATTTGCAAACTCAACTCAAATTATAGACGCCATGATATGTTTGCTTGTAATTGTATATTTTATTTAGGGTTTACAAATCTTTGTTTTAGGAGTAATGTTATTTGCAATATTTAAAAGAAATAAACTTACTGATGAAATCATAATAAAAGAATTCGAAGGAAAATATGCAACTTTTTTTGAAGATTTTAAGTCTACTGGACTAAGTATGTGGATTTTTTATATTTTATATATACTTAGAAGAACATTATTAGTACTATCTTACTTATATATATCAGATGGAAGTTTACAATTAGCAATATGTATTTCCATATGCTTGAGTGTAATTTCTAAACAGATACCTTTATATGTTTTAATTTGTAAGAATTTCAAGTATAATAGTCAAATTGCTTATCATTTTTTCAATGAACTAACGATTGCATCATTTTATTCAATAGTTTTAGTAAGTGAAGTAAATGAAAAAACTATCATGAGCGAAAATACAGCATATATTTGCATTAATATAATAATCGCAGCTTGGGCATTAAATGTTTTATCTAGTTTTGCCGGCATTGCCAAAAATATTATCATAATTATAAGAAAATTTATAAGCAAGCGTAACCATAAAACTAATCTAGCAAAAATTGTACCAGAAAATAATATAGCTATGAATACTACTGCTAAATATCCTCTTGAAATAACAGATTTATAATGTGAGAAATGGATAAAGCATTTTTAGGTTAGAATTAGTTTAGTTAGTAAGAATTCAAATTAAAATATATTGTTATATGATTCAATATAAGCATAAATTCAGTAATTTTTTTTTCGTTAAATTAGTTAAAAGTAATTTATATGCTTATATGTTTTTGTGTTTATTAAAGAGAAGTATATACAAACACCATATTCCTAAGCTAATTATTTATAAACTTCTCATTAGATTTCTAATAATTTATATTAAAATAATACATTCCTATAACCTTAGCTTTAAAACCTAAAATATACTCTGTATTACACTTATTTAATTAATATCTCTGTTTTACTATGCATAAAACACAAAATTTTATAGAATCCTTCCCTTATTCTACTTAAATATATAATCTTAGCCTATAAATTCTAGTACATCCTTGAAAATTTTCCTAAAAACTTCACAATATTTTTTTAATAATCCTAAATAAAATTCTTTAAAAATTTGTAGTTTCTAGCATACTAAATATTAGCTTTAAACTATTTAATCATTTTTTACAATTGATAAACTATAATTTACATAACTAATAATATTTTAATCTCATTTATTTATTTCCTTCTAATCTCTGTCTTCATCACTATCTAAACAAATATATTTTATAATAATTATACAGATGTGTAATAAAGTTTACATAACCAAATTTATTTCCCATATAATTATCAAAGCCCATAATTTTTTTAGGCAAAGCAAATATGTAGAATTAAAATTATTAAACTAATATAAAATAAAAGTACTTAACCAACCTTCAAATCCTCTCAATTTACTCATATCATAATTTTGTATTTATATTGCAATCAGAAAGCTTATAAACCTTTCTAATTATATGATAATAAATGGCCAAAGTTCTTTTACTAACATTGTCTTACCTTGGAATTGTGTTAGGAGATTCCCTTATGTTTGACAGTGTCGTATTTGTAATTTTTACCTAGGATGGTTGTAGAGTATCATTTAACATAAGTGTCAGAAGCATAAACAACGATTTAAATCCAATAAACGACCTGAAAATTTATGTTTATAGAGAACCATCTGGGACCAGCGAAGGACCTGGATGGAGAACCTTTACAAAAGCAGGAATTGTATCAGACTATGTTGAAATTTGGTGTATAGGAGTATTCACTTTAGTAGCAAATTCGCCTGGATATGCATCTGCAACATCACAAAGCTTTGAAAGAATTACTGATGATGGCTGTTATCCTGAACAAATGTCTGTGAGTCCAGTTTCTATAATAACAGATCAAGACATTTTCATAACAGCAAATATCACATATAACACTGTTAAATTTATAACAGGGAAATCTTTTGAATTAATTGAAGTTGGTGGAAGTGAAATTATAGGGACAAGCTATTTTGAGAATAATCCTGGGTACATATCAACAAATTTCACATTTTGGGACATTGGGACTAAAAAAGTTTTAGCTGTTTTTCATAGCTATTATACAAAGACATTTAATATTACTGTTGATTGCTCAAAAACTATGAATGTAACTTTTCCTAATGGACCTGTAATTCATATGCAGCCTACGCATAGTATGATGAAGTTTACAGCTTATGTTACGATTTTAGATATTAAAACTTTAGCACTTATAACAAGTGGGACATATGCTATAACAATAAATTCATATCCTGATGGAGTTTTTTCTGTAACAAAAAATAGTGCTTCAGGTACTGCAACTTTGGAAGGAATATATTTTACTAAAGGTGGGGAGTTTTATGTAATATCAAATGCTAATAATATTTGTGCTGGAGTTTCAAATCAGATTTTCGTAGATGATACAGCTTTGAAAATCAATTTCACAAGTTTATTGGTAAAGATTATTTAGCCGAATAATACTAAATCTATATTTAGTGTCCTTGTTGAAGTTTACGACAGTAATTATACTGCTATATATAGAGATAATTCGTATACAATTTATATTTATTCTGAACCTTTAGGATTATTTTTAAAAAGTGGTAATACAGCAAATGGAATCGTTAATATTGAAGGTATGAGTATCAAAACAGAAGGAAATTTTACTCTTAAAGCAAGCTCTTCAAATTTTATAGATGGATACTCTGAAGATTTTGTTATAGATGATTTGTTTTTATGTCTCAGTCTTTCGAAAACAGTAATTTTTATTAAGTCTATAACAACTCAAGACAAATTCGCAGCAGATATTAAAATATACAACAATAAAAACTGCACAGACCTTTATTCTGATATATCCTTTAATATTTCCTTATTAATAAACTCTACTGCCATATTATCAGGAACAGTATCAGGTTTTTCAATAGATGGATCCCTTTCTTTAACTAATCTTGGAATATTAACAGAAGGTTTGTTTTATTTGAATGCTAGCGCTAACAATTTAATTTCATCAGCTTCAATACCAATAACAATAAAAAATTATTACTTAAAGCTTAGTTTCCCATCAGGACTTGTAAGATATAAATAGCCAACATTTATTGAAACCAACTTCCAAATCAGTATTCAGGTTTATAGTAATGCATCAAAAACTGTTATGGAAACATCAAAAGTTTTTTTAGTTAATCTAGAGCTTAGTCCTTTAGGAAAATTTTCTGGAACTGTAAGCGGCCAAACTACAAATGGATATATATCGTTTAATAATGTGCAAATATTAACAGATAATAAATATAGTATTGTCGCTTATGGAAATGGGCTTTTAAATGAAAGTTCTACTAGTTTTGAAGTGATAAAAAAATACTTTGACTGGTCGGTTAGTGTTAATGCCTCAAACGATATTATCATAAACCTTGATAAAGTTCTTACAGAAAATTTAAATATCAGCGACTTTTCGCTAAATTTTACCACAGACTTAAAAATTTATACAAAACTGTTTGGTACTAATAAGCAAAACTATACTATTAGTTTATATCCAACTCAATCACTTCCTACTAAGACAAGATTTACATTAGAAATTATTAAAGAAAATGTTAGGTCTACAGTTATGTTTTTAACCCCTAAAGTATTCAGTTTAGTCCTCAATCCTTATATAATAGATTGCAATTCTTCAGAGTATTATGAAATATTTTTGAAAAAATGCTTTGCTTGCCATGAAACTTGTTTAGAATGCACAGGTTCTGGGTATTATGAATGCTCTAAATGCAATGATTTCTTTCTGCAAAATATATGCTTGTCTGCATGCCCTTTAGGATATATTGAATCTTCATCTCAATGCGAGCCAGATGATTTAAAAACCCATATTCTCTCATTTCCTTTTAAAGGTGGTGGGAAAATATTCTATGATGAAATATATAGAATAGCAGCTACCAGATCTTCAAATTCTGCCTCAAGACGTCTTATGGATACCTTTCCCTTTGCAGCATACCTCAGAGGTATATACTTCCCAGGTCAAAGCGCTTTAAATATTGAATTTACGGAACAAATCCTTTTCAGCAGAAGTTTTTCAATAGCATTATGGATTAAACCAGAAAACTCAAATGGAATACTAATAACCAAATACTCCCAATCAAAATCAATCCTAAAATGTATTCTAGAGAACTCATACCTTAGTGTTTTCATTGAAATTGATAATACCATTTACAATATGACCTCAACTCAACCTCTAAAAACAAACTGGAATCATCTTGTTATAACTTATGATGAACAATTAGGATTATATATTACACTTAATAGTATAGAACAAGGTCCATCATTTTTTACAACCATACCATTTGCCGACAGATCAGACTCTTTTCTATTAATCGGTGCTGATACTTCATATGAAAATACATATATTGGGTTTATCTATAATCTAGACTTTTATAGGATAAAACCAAATGTAGCTGAATTAACTAGTAGCCAATGCAAAGGATGTAATTTTTGCCCTAATTCAGGAATATGCTTACCTTTATGTATAATCGGGCAATATTTAGACACTTCTACAAACAAATGCGAAAGTTGTCCTGAAGAATGTCCAGATGTATGTAAATCATCAAATATCTGCGAACTTTGTATTGATGATTATTGTATTAGTTGTAGAGATTATAATATAGGCTCTTGTGTTCAATGCACTCCAGAATTAGAAGTTATTAATTATTTATGCTATCCTTGCACATCAGGATATTATTACTCTTATTCAACAGCTTATTGTGAACTTTGTAAAGGACTTTGTGTGACTTGTTCATCAGAGACTACTTGTATGACTTGTAAAGAAAATAGTTCTTTGAATTCGCAAAGTGAATGTGTTTGTGATATGGGCTATACTTTATTTGAAAAATGCGAAAGAAATAAATTTGGTGTTGTCATGACTGTTAAGCAAGAAAATATCGCTAGTCTGTTATTTGATGAAGAATTGATGACTCCTTTAGAAAATTCTCAGCTTGAAGTATCTATAGACAAAAAAAAAGTTAGCTTTAGTATTGATTATGAGGTCCTATCAACTTATTATATTAGTCCAAAAATACCTATGAATGTTACTAAAAGTTCAAGTTTAAATATAACAATTTTATCAAATTTAATATCAAAAAATAATGCTTTGCTAGAAAGTAAGACATTTACTGCATCATTGTTTATCTCAGATGAAGTTATTGCTAAAAAAAAGTTAGAAGTTAAAGTTAAAGATGCAAATATAGCAGCAAAAACAGGAAAAACTGCTGGTGTCTCTGTAGCTTTAGGAGTTAGTTTTTTGAATTTCGACCCACTTTCTTTTTTTGACTTCCTAAATACTGCTGAGATGTTTTATGCTGTTTATTTAATGAATTTGAAGATAAATGATATCCTTTCTGGGTTTTTAATCGGACTTAGGACTCAAGATATGCTCCCTAATTTATATAGTCTTAGTGTAGACTCCAAAAAGGGAGTTTTAATGTCTGATAAATTCAAAGATTTAGGGTTTCAAAGTAACTTGGTTTTAATTAACGGAGGTGGTCAGCTAACAACTTTGACAATTTTTATTGTTATTTTATTTTTGATTCAAAAATTTAGCAGTATTGAAAAGCTTAAGAGCAAACTAGAAAAATTTAAAAAACCATTCAAATACAGTATCTTTCTTCGTTTTTGGCTCCAAACTTATTTTGAATTAGCAGTAGTAAGTACATTCGGCCTAGCATATAATGAATTTGCAAACTCAACTCAAATTATAGACGCCATAATATGCTTACTTATAATCGTATATTCTATTTAGGGTTTTCAAGTTTATTTTCTAGGTCTAATGCTATATATAATATGTAAAAGAAGTAAACTTACTGATGAAAACATAATAAATGAAATCGAAGAAAAATACGCAACTTTTTTTGAAGAATTCAAAACAACTGGACTAAGCATGTGGATTTTCTATATTTTATACATCCTAAGAAGAACATTATTAGTTCTATCATACTTATATATAAAAGATGGAAGCTTACAATTAGCAATATGTATTTCCATATGTTTGACTGTAATATCTAATCAGATTCCTTTATATGTTTTGATTTGTAGAAGTTTCAAATCTAATACTCAGATACTTTATCATTTTTTCAATGAATTGACAATCGCTGCATTTTATAGTTTAATTTTAACGAGTGAAGTAAATGAAAAAAGTGTCATGAGTGAAAGCACAGCAAATTATTGCATTAATATAATAACTGCGGCTTGGGTGTTGAATATTATTATTAGTTTAGTTAGTACTGGAATGTCTATGACCAAAAAGATTAAGGAGTGTATAAGAAAGTTAAATTATAGGAGAAGAGCTAGAGAAAATATGGTAAAAGTTGCACCAGAAAATACAATGCCTATGGAGACAATCAGTAAAAACCCTTTTGATACTATGGCTAAAAATCCGTTAGAGACAATAGATTTCAATGCTCATTAGTTAGAATAAATATAGATTAGGATTTAATTTATTAGAAACATATGAATCATACTGATTCTTTTAATGGCTTTAATTAGATATTAAAATTAAATTAATACACTGAGTCTAGTTTCAATTACTGCTACTCTATAATTTATCTATTTTTATATCTATAAGTTGATAGTCTTGACAGGTTTCAGCGATATAAATAATTGATATCCCAATCAATGACCTTATGATTCAGACTGTCTTGTGAGTTTAATAAAAATTTAATCACTAATACCTTAATAGGGTTTCTGATTTTCAAGGCTGAGGAATATAAGCAGAAACTATAATTTAAAATTTATTTAGGATTCCTATGCGAATTTCTATTTACTAGTCTAATAGTCCCATTTTAGTTTTGTTTTTTTAGACTATTTTATTTCGAGCATTGCTTTATATCTATGAACCCGAATAACTTCTATTCTTTTTCCTTTTTATGCAATTATTATTTTTGAATAATATTAAAGAAGCATCATGAAAACTTGTAATCTTAATATAATATGCTAGATATGCTATGCTTGAAAATCTATTCAAATTTACCGAATAAGGCATATAAATTTTCCGCAGCCTAAAATCGTGGATAATATTCTGATAATTTAAATGTTAAACATAAACAATTGGAATAAAACCTTAAATATTAATATACATCATTTCATTAACTTTTATATGAAATTTTACTTTAAAAACTAATTGTATGATTCTATGCTAATTTTCTCTTAACCAAACTAAATATTTTATTCTATTCCTAGCGTTTTTGGATTATTTTCATTTTCAGGTACTGTTTTCATTCTATAAGCCCGAGCAGTTCTCTCTTCTCTTTTTTTCCTAATATAATTTCTTATTTTCTCAAATATCATTAAAGTAGTACCAAATAAACTAACTGCAATATTCATCCCCCAAGCTGCAGTTATTAGTTTTATGCATATATTTGCATCATCTTCACTCATTATTCGATTCTCACTAACTTCTCCTACTAAAATAATGCTATAATATGCAGCGATTATTATCTCGTTAAAAAAATGATATATAGTTTGACTTGTAGCTTTAAAACTTCTGCATGTAATCACATATAAAGGAATCTATATAAAAACTTACAGCTAAACATAAAGAAATGCATATAGATAATTGTAAACTTCCATCTTCAATATATAGGTAAGAAATCACTAGTAATGTTCTTCTTAGAATATAAAAAACATAAAACATCCACATGTTAAGTCCAGTATTTTTGAATTCATCAAAGAAAGTACTGAATTTATCTTCATGTTTTTTTATTGCCTCTTCATCAGTAAGTTTCCATCTTTTGTATATTACATATAACATTACTCCAAGGATGAAGATTTGGAAAGACTATATAAAGGATACAATAATAAGTAAACATACTACAACATCAACTATTTGAGTTGCATTTGCAAATTTGCTATATTTTAAACCGAAAGTACTAACTATAGCAAGTTCGAAATAAGTTTGGAGCCAAAAACGAAGAAAAATACTGTACTTAAAGATCTTTCGAACTTTTTCTAATTTTGGCTTAAGTTTGCTTATTTTCGAAAAAAGTGCAACTGCAATCCAAAGACCCAGAAAAATCGTTAAAGTCGAAAGTTGGCCTCCTCCATTTATTAATACCAAGTTTCTTTTAAATCCTAACTTTTTGAATTTATCTGGCATTTTTTCTCCCTCAGTAAAATCAACAGTATAAGAGTAAGCATTAGGGATCATATCTTGCATTCTAAGCCCTAGCAAAAACTCAGACAGGATTTTATTAGTATTCAACTCCATCAAATAAACTGCATAAAACATTTCAGCAGTGTTTAAAAAATCAAATAAAGAAGTAGGATCGAAATTCATAAAACTAACTCCTAAAGCTACTGAAACTCCTGCAGTACTTCCTGTTTTGGCAACAGCTTTAGCAGCTTGAGCTTTAACTGTTAATTTAATTTCAGCTATTAAATCATCTGATACAAATAAAGATGCAGTAAAAATTGTATTTTTAAGTAAAGAATTATCAATAGATATTAGATCTGAAATTATTGTAATATTTAAATTTGAGTTTTTAGTTACCTGTTCAGGTATTTCAGGGGCTATATAAAATTTAGAAAGGCTATCTGGGTTAATAGCAAAGCTTACTTTTTTATTATCTATCGACACTTCAAGCTGAGAAACTTTCAAAGAACTTTCAAGCTCTTCATCAAAAATCAAAGTTGCAACATTTTCTTGACTTAGCATCATAACCACACCAAACATATTCCTCTCACACTTATCAAACAAACTATATCCTTTTTTGCAAACACATTCATTATTTGAATTTAATAAACTATTTTCTTTACAAGTCAAACACAAAGTTTCTGATTTGCAACTATCACAAAGCCCAACACAACTTTCACAATGCGCACTATTATAAGAATAATAATAACCATAAGTACAATTGTAACATAAATAATCAATAACTTCATATTCAGGAATGCATTCGACACAAGAATTTTTATCATAAGTTTTACAACTTGTACAATAATTATCAACACAAAGATCACAAGAATCTGATGATCTGCAAATATCTGGGCATTCTTTAGGACAATTACTACATTTTTTATTAATATTATCATAAAATTCACCAATATTACATGAAGGTATACATGAACTTCCAATTTGACAATAATTACATCCTAAACAATTAGATTGAACAATTTTAGTTACATTTGGAATGTTTTGATATATGTCTAGATTATAAATAAACCCAGTGTAAATTTTCTCAAATGTGGAATCTGAGCCTATATATAAAGATGAGTTTGATAAATCGACAAATGATGAGTTAGTAAAATATATTGGGCTTTCATCTTTACCATTTACGATTATTGACATTCCTAAAGATGAATTTAAGCTTATAAGAAGATGATTCCAACCTAATTCAAGTGCATTTTTTGATGTTATATTATATGTAATACCTTCAATATTAATTGAAAAAGTAGGAAAATAAGATTCTATGGTTATTTTAAGGATTAGTGTTAGTCCTGAGTATTTTGATATTAGGGTTCCATTTGCACTTTCTGGTTTTAGCCATAAGGATAATGCAAAGTTGTTACTTAAAAGCATTTGGTTTATAAATTCTAATTTCAGAGCGCTTTGACCTGGAAAATAGATTCCTCTAAGATAAACTGAATATGGATAGGCTTCTGTTAAACGTCTTGATGAGGAATTTGACACACCAATTGCTTGGATGTTATAAATTTCATCGTAAAATTTGTCTCCTGCACCTTCGAATGAAAAAGATATGATTTTCGTTTTAGTTTTATCTTGTAAGCATTCTGAATCTGTGATGTTTGTATACCCTAAAGGGCATTCGGATACACAAATACCATTAAGTAAAGAGCTGTTGTAGCATTTAGAGCATTCATAATATGTTGGTCCAAAACACTCTGAACAACTATTGTTGCAAGCAAAGCATTGTTTTAAGTATACTTCGTAATATTCTGAGGCAATACATTTTGGGTCGTAATAGTTGAATGTCAAATTGTATATTGTATTATTTAAAAGCCCTCCCGTAATTGATCTTACATTAGATTTTATAACTTCTAAAGAAAAGGCTGTCTGATCAGGTATAGTTCGATTAGGATACACACTGTAACTATAATTCTGTTTATTTCCTCCATTGAATACCGTTATAATATTCAAACTTGGGTTTAAAGAAAGTAAAAAATCACTGCTTGTAAGGTCTTCTAGAAGTTCACTTGCAAAATTTATTAGTATATGGTTTGAAGAATTAACAATGACTGACCAATTAAATATCATGTTTTTTATCTCAAAAACTGCCGAAGTCTCATTCATAAAGCCAGCACCATAAGCAACTAAAGTGTAGTTATTCTCTGATAATATTTGTAAATTAAGAAAAGATGCAATGCCATTTGAGATCATAGAATTTGTAGTACCAATAATGCTACCAGAAGGGCTTAATAATATATTAACTTCAAAAACTTTAGATAACTCAGTTATAGTCCTTGCTAAATCACTGTAGATATAAGCATTAACATCAAAAAGAGTTGTTGTATTTGATGGCTGAATAAATTTTACAATTCCTTTAGGAAAATTAAGACTTATATAATAATTCTTAATTGTCAAGCTCATGGATTGAGATGATATTAAGTTAGTTCCTGTACCTTGTAAGAAAAAAATTCCTTCTGTTGTTACTGTAAGGTTAGTTAATGAAAGGCGACCATTGATTGAGTTTCCTGATACTGTTCCAGTAATGATTCCTGAATTGTTTATTGATAAAGAAATGTAATAATATCCATTAGTATAAGGTATTTGCAAATATGAATCATCATAAATATTTATAACTACTGAGAATATGTCTTGAGTTGTAAGTATCTGAATAAAAATTACAGTGCTTGATGAATTCAGACCCAGGAAAAGATTATTAATGGTAAGATTTTGAGAAAATCCATCTATAAAACCTGAAGAACTAGCCCTGAGATAGAAGTCTCCTTCTGTATCAATGCTCAAGTTCAAAATCTCAAAATTACCACCAATAGTATTACCACTACCTTTTAGCAGGTTCAAAGGTTCTAATTTAACACTAACTAAATATGAGCCATCTGTATATTTTGTTAAAAAATCACTACTATAAATTTCAACAAGAATACTGAATAAACCAGAATTAATTGGCTAAATACATTTTACCACACTGCTTTTAAAACTGATTTTTAAACTAGTTTCCATTATAGTAAATGCTTCTGATGACCGTGTGCCTAAATTTGCGCTTATTGCATTAATATAATAATTTCCTCCTACAGTAAAATAAAGTCCAGACAGTGTATAAACTCCTAAACTAGTAGTAACAGTACTAAATCCTATAAGAGTCCCTGAAGGCACTGCATTAATATCAATATCATAATTCCCAGTTGTATTTAAAACCAGAGTATTGTAGTCTAAAATGGAAATATCAACTGAAAAAGTCATCATAGTATGCAAAGGCTGTATAATTTTTACTATTTCAACAGGAAAATTGATTTTAATAACTTTATCAGTAACAACAACTGAAAAAACATTAATATAATAATTGTAAAAAACTACCATTATATTCTTAATACCAATAGTATCAAAAGTAAATGTAGTGCTGATATATCCTGGATTTGCACCAAAATAACTGGTTCCAATTATTGCACTACCTCCTGTTTCAGTAAGCTCTAAACTTGGTGAGTTTATAAATTCTCCTGTATCATAAATTATTTGTGAGTAAAATGTAATATAATTGCCTGGAGCTATAACAAGGGGACTTGCTATTATTTCTAGTGGAAAGCAATAATCATTTACTTCCCTGTTAAATTGAGGAGATTTTCCAGATACATAATTTGGTGAATCTGCTACGAGAACAAATTTACCAATACACCAAATTTCAGCTGTACCTTCAGCTGTACCAGAATTCGTGTATATTCTCCATGATTGTTGACTAGTTCCTGGAGGATCACGATATATATAGATAACAAGATTGGTTATTGGTACTATAGTATTAGTTATATCAAGAACTATAACAGTAAATGAACAATAAAGCCCATCCTATATAACATATACAAAGTTTGTTGAACTAAAAGAAAGCGTATCTCCAAATACATATAACAGCTGAGTAAGAGCTAAGAAAATGAGCTTTCTCATACTTATTATAACCATTAGAAAATATGAGATTTTGATTTAAATTATAGGGTTTTTTATACTAATTCTATTAGAAAATTTTGAATGAGAATGAATTTTAAAGACTTTTTTCAACTAGTTTAGCATGCTTTTGGTATTAGTTTCTGGGGTTTTTTTTGATTGATTACTTGGAAGTATAATAACCAGCTCTTTCACTGTGATATTAAATAAACAGTACACTTTAATTAGCCAGTGTTGTTCAGGAGGCTTTTAAGCTGGTGAACATATTAATTTATATTATACAACAAAAATGAGATATTAATTTTTTTTGTCAGAAATCAAATAAGATTGGATTTTAATAAGTTTATGAGAAAATTATTTGAAATCAAATTAATAAAGTTAAAGTTAAGCTTATTACAAAATATCAAAAGTTTTATTTATGATAGTCGTATTTGATTTCATTTTGCTTATATAATTTAATGTTAAGTTTGAAAATCCAAAAGTTTTAAATTCAAATATAGTGTCTTAAATATCAATTGTAATATATATGAACTAATACTAGCATGATGAGTATAAATTCATAAAAATCATTTTACTAATAGTAAGGTGTATGTTTCTAATTTTCTAGATAAAAGAGTTTTGATTTAAAACCTTAATTGATATCATTAATTTCTAAATTTAAATTTTTTCCTTATTTCTATATATTTTGGATATAAACATTTCCACATTACTCAATGATTCATATTTTTAAACTATAATTCCAAGTATGGTTTTAGTAATAAACTAATATACTATTAATCCATAATATTATCTTTTATACTCAGTTTTTCAATATAAATCTTAATCTTCCCATTATCCCTAATAAAACTTTCATTATTACTAATAATAAAATTCTTTTTAAACTAATATTTCATTAATAACCCTATCAATTTCCAAATTTATTTCATAGTTTCTCAAAAAATCCTCTCTAAATCCTATTATGATTATTTATCTACCTTTAAAAAGAATCATCAGTTGAAGCAAAAACATATGAAGTCTGATTTTTAAGTGGTTCAACAATATCTTCCATATCACTCTTATACATTTCAAAGCCTGCATTCAAATCTTCCATTTCAACTTTATAAGTCCTATAAATTTCATCTTCAATCTGCATGTTTATAAGCATATACTCATCTAAATCAGGGCATTCAGACTCAAACTCTTTAAGCCTTGTTGAATAATAGTTTAAAATTACCCTAGTTTCTTCTTTACTCAATTTTTTCCCAGTATTTTTCATAGGAAGTGGTTGAACAAGTTGATCTCCAAATTCTTTTAATTCAGGGTCTGAATCATAATAATTAACTGAATCTTCGAAATACTTTTTTGATATTCTGTATTGTTTGATTGTCTTCAATTGAGCTTCTTCGAGCATAGGCTTCAAACGCTTTTGAAAATTTGAGGCAATTTTTTCATACTCTGCAGATCGTGATATAAGACTTCTTCTTTCAATTCTCGAAAGGTTTAGCTCTTTATAATATATCTCTGAAAAATATTTCCGGATTTCATGACAAACCTCTTTGTAGCTTTCTTTTGTTAGTATTGTTTTCTTTATATAATCTTTAGAGTTGTTCCGAGATCTGATATACATTGCTACTGCAGCTGTTGTGCACAGTGCAGCAGCAGCATAAGCAAATATTCTCGCAGCCATAAAAATTAATATAATTATCTAGATAATATAAACTAAATTCACTTATGTGTAGAACTGCAGTGTAAAGATATTTTATAATACTTTTTGTCATGGTCTTTGAAATATTTAGATATAATAATTTCACATTAGTAATTCTAAAGATATTGCATGATATAGTTTATATTATAAAAATTCTTATATTTTTTACCTTAACGATCAAATAACTTTTCAAGCTTATCTGCAGTTTATTCTATTACTAATCCCCAAAAACCATATATTTTCAACATCATACATCATAAAATTACATTTCTAAGCTATCATGCAAACTTATATTCTTCTTAATAAAATCGCTTTTAGTTTTTTCTTTGAAACCTAACAACCCTATCAACTGTTGCTTATCCCACAATTTACTAGTCGACATCCTATAAATCGCTTGCCTCAATTCAAAATCCCTTAATCCTCCTCTAATTTCTTCTTCCTCCCTCTTATTCATCTCTCTAATTTTATTTTCTTCAATTTCATCAATTTTCTTACATCTATCCACAAATTTACTTTTAGCTATTTCCCTCATATATTCTTCTTTATTTTTAATCCTTTGAATATTCCAACCCTGTTTCAATTTCTTCAAAGAATTTATCTGTTTTTTATATTCAAGTATTTTCTGATCATTATGTTTTTTCCCTTCTATCCTAGAAAGGGCATCATTAAGTTTGTTTTCTAATCGTTTTTTCTTATGATATTGATCAATTTCTATTGTTTCATAAACTTTGAAAATCTTACTTGATTGTCTTTTTGGCTCTTTAGATACATCCCGATTCCTCATAAAATCTTCAAATTTTCTATCAGCGATTTTTTTTATTTTGTAATATTCAATTTGTCTTTTATCTATTGTGTTGTTTATTCTTTTTTTCACTTCAGCTGTTCGGCGTATTTTCTCATTCCATTTGTTTTCAAGGATTTTTTGCTTTTTAACTTTTTCGACTATTATGTTTTCTATAAGATCTTTAGCTTTAGCATCATTTTCTGCTAGTTTATTCTTCCTGAGCTCTTGGATTTTTGCATCTTGTAAAAGCATTTTTTGATAGTAATACTGAGTTTTAGCCTCATGTCTCTGTCTTTTTTCGCTTATCTCTTTAAGTTTATCTTTTTCCATTTTGACTAACCTTCTAAGCTCTTCGACGTTTTTTTCATAGTATTTTATTTTATTTTGTTCTATCAAATGCTGTTCTTTTACAAATTTTTTTTGCCTATGGTTTTTCAGTTCAAACATCGACTCGTTACGTTTTTTTACAGCTTCGGCCATAGTAGAATTGTTTAACATGATTTTATCCAATAACAAACTGTGTTCCATTTCTTTGATTTGTATGCTTTTTTCAATAACATCCTGTCTTTTTATCATATCGCATATGCTTTTTGCTTTTACATTTAAAAACCTTTCCTCTTCTTTTTTACTTTTAACAAAAGATGCATTCATCGTTGTTGAACTTCTTGTGATATTTTCATGTTCACTAACTATAACTTTTCTCGTCTTTCTTATGTTTGATAAAATTTCTTTTCTTTTAGCTTCAAAAAACTCATAATGCAAATGTTTTATATCTTCAGAGTATTGGGAATATATAAATTCTTCTTCTGGAATAAAAAGTAAGTCTTGAGGTTTTACACCTTCTCTTAAACAAGCTTCTACTGATCTTGGGGAATTTACAACTAGGATTTCTTCGAAATCGTTTATGTCATCAACAGTCAAATATTTCATGGTTTTCTTTTTTTGAGATCGAAAAACAAAATCCATTTTGGGTATTTATTAAAGTGAATTTTATGATATCTTGGGGATTTATGATAGGAAAAGCTTTTAGGTTTTAAAGCAAAGATGATGATTTTAAATGTGAAGTTGAGAATTTTTATTTTTTAATAAAGAGGAAGATAAGTTTTTAAGGCAAATAAATAAGTTTATGAATTTTAGAGATCATAAGGCGTCTAAAGTGTTTTGAGGATAAAAAATTAAACACTGAGAGAGTTATTTAAAGAGAATATTAAATATAAGCTTTATAATAATGAACGTAAAACCTACCGGATTTAATACGCCTCTAAGTTTTCAGCAGATACTAAGCTGGATATTAATCCTATACTGGACCGGAATCTATTTCTCCCTCCTCGTATCAATAAAGTATTGCCTTGCAATAGTACTCATGACCGCAATATATACCTTTCTGTTTGGTTTTCTTCTCTATTTCGGGATAAAAATAACCAAATCCGACCCTACTGATCCTTACATAACCCAATTCAAACTTTCACTAAGAACCACAACACCATTTTCAGGGGATTACAACAACTTTTGTGCACTTTGTCATAGTCCAGTACATGATGAAAGTAAACATTGTATGATTTGTTATCGATGTGTTGATAATTTTGATCATCATTGCACTTGGGTTAATAATTGTATTGGAAAATTGAATTATCAAATATTCATGAAGCTGATTTTTAATCTTGAAATACTTTTAATTCTTATTATTGCTGCTGGAATCGATAATATTTGTATGTTTTATTATGACAATAATATGTATATACAACTTTTAGAATCTATTCTTTATTTACATTCAGCGAAAATAAGCTTGGTGCTTGTGATGATTTCTACTATTTCAGCAGGGATTGTATCATTTTTTAATGGATATTTGATCATATTTCATTTGTGGCTGATTAAAAGGAAAATGACAACTTATCAATACCTTTCTAAAGACTCCATGCCAAAAAAAGCACAGGTTTCAGCTGAGAGAACTGGGGAGTCTAAGAGTAATGACCCTGAAATACAAGCTTTGAATAATTCTGATAGAGAAAATCAGGAGTCTTCGAAAATAGTGAATAGATAAAGTAATAAATAATAAAAACTCAAATCATGTATAAACCCACATATTCTAATACTTAAAACCTAAAATCTCATCTCAACATATATTTAAAACTTGTAAAATAATTCTATTTTTTCTTCCTCATAACTTTATACACTAAAACCCCGGCAAAAACCGCGGCAGCTACTCCTGCACACATAAACTTGCCTTTTTTCATCCCATCCTCCACTCTACCAACAGGTATATTCTCCATACGCCAAATCCCCACTTTTCTTTCTTCACATACAGAATAAACAACTCTATTATCTCTACTAAAAACAACTCCATTAACCCATCCAGCATGTCCTTCAAGCATATACATTTCTTTAGCCTCCCATTCNAACTCCATTAACCCATCCAGCATGTCCTTCAAGCATATACATTTCTTTAGCCTCCCATTCATCTTCAACACCTAATAAATCCCAAATTTTAATACACTGGTCATATGAAGAAGTAATAAGAACTCTACTATTATTTGAAACACTCATATAACTTATTTGACCATCATGTCCTTTAAACTCTCTAATTTTTTCCCAAGTTTTATATTTAAACAAATATACACTTTGTTCTAAATCTCCACATATTAAATACTCACAATTAGGTGTAAAAACCATACATGAAATCCTTTGTTTAGTATTTATAATGTTTTGATTTTCTTGATTTGATTCAATATTATAAACAATAATTTCATTGTTTTTATAACTTGATGCTAGATAAGTAGATTTGTTACAAATAGCTAAAGAGTATGCTGATGATATATGCTCATAAAGGATTTTATATGTGGATTTATTTATGTCCCATTGGATAATACGTTTATCGTTACTTGAAGAAAAAAGATGACTTTTTGATTTGTTTAGGACTATACAGTTAACTTTATCATTGTGACCTGTTAGTTTGCTTATTATTTCTATGTTTGGGAAAGAATAGAGGTTTATTCCTCCTAAAGCCCCGCATGCGTAAAACTTATTATATGCAGACATGACTAAACAAGAAATACTTATTAAATCGGTTGGATGCTGACTTTCTATATCGTTTTGTATAAGGTTTATTTTGAGTAAGTAACCTTCGCTAGTCCCTATTATAAGATAAGTGCTTTCTAGGTTTAGGCATTGGCAGGTACAATGATGAGTGGTTTCGATAAATTTTAGATAACTTAGATATGGGCTTATTGACATTTTATAGTGGAAAATTTGAGTGAATTAAAATTACCTAAATAAATATGTGGAAGTAAAGTGTTATTATGTGGTTTTAAAAATAAAAAATAGGTAGGAAGATTGAAGATTTTACCTTTTTCGATTTTCCACAAAATCCTAACTTTTTTTTAATTAAACTATTCTAATAAGGTGGTGGTGGATATCCATAAGGTGGTGGTGGTCCAGGGTAAGGTTGTGTATATGTTCCAGGATAAGGTGTTTGTTGAGGAATTCCATACATCATTTGTGGTGGATATCCAGGCATAGGTCCTGGTATAGGTACAGGTAGTCCATAAGCTCCAAATTGTGGTGGTGGTGGTGGATAACCCATACCTTGTAATTGAGGTGGAATTATAGGATAAGAAGGATAACCAATATTTCCAGGCATAGGATTATAAACTTGTTGATATATAACCTGAGGACCTCCTTGCATTCCTACTTGTTGATCAGGAGTAAAAGTTGTACTAAGTCTAATATCTCCTGATTTTTTCCCTCTATATGCTAATTCAACCCAATCATCCCAATTTGGTGTTGATAAAATTCTTCCTATTGGGACAACAGCTTCACCTACAAGATCATCTCTTGAATTACTATCATAATCCCAAACTGCTACAGAAATAGTATCTTCATATGTTTTTTTAAATACAAACTGATCTTGCCATGAAGGCATTTTCCCAGCACCACTGGCAATTCGAGTCTTTTGCTTTTGAGAACCGAGGGTTATGATACAGTAAGGGTCCATTTTAGATAGGAAATCAGTGTCGCGGGTCATTCGGGCGCATATTGGTCGGATTATAAGTGTTCCGTGTTGATTCATATTTATTTCGCTTAGGGATTTCGAAAAGTTTGTCGTGGTTTAGGTTTTTTAATAAGTTTAAGTGTTTTTTATATAAAAATAACTGATGATTCTTGAGGATTTGTGGGGGAATCAGTTAAAATTATATTAAATGCTGGGAATTTAGAAGGTTATAAACTTTTGGATGTTTGTATTTTTTATATATTTTGAATATCTTTAGCTGTATCTGATAAAAACCTAATCTAATTTTAACTAGATACAANCGAAAAGTTTGTCGTGGTTTAGGTTTTTTAATAAGTTTAAGTGTTTTTTATATAAAAATAACTGATGATTTTTGAGGATTTGTGGGGGAATCAGTTAAAATTATATTAAATGCTGGGAATTTAGAAGGTTATAAACTTTTGGATGTTTGTATTTCCTATATATTTTGAATATCTTTAGCTGTATCTGATAAAAACCTAATCTAATTTTAACTAGATACAAATTGACGCATTATCCTTTTAAGCTTATAAAAATCCTTTTTCTGGAAGTAGGTTCTCCAATGCCAAACCTGAAGGTTTCAATTCCTCATTTTCTAAAAACCTTAAAGGAAACTGAACCAAAAAGCCTTTAATATCTTTTTTCTCCTTGTTATACCTCTTAACAATTGCATCAGCTTGTTCACCGTTTATATTTTCAGATACTTTGACCAATGCCGTTTCTTTCAACCTTGTCATAGCATCAAAACTTATCATTTCATCATCTGGATAACACATAAACAATGCCCTATATTTTAAAGTATTACTTTCTGCTGTCCCTTCCCATTCTTTTATAAAATTTACTGATAAAGGATCTTCAATATCTTTATCTCTACAATCTCCAACAAACTCTTTAAAAACACTCATCCTAAAATCATGAACTGCTTTAGAGACTTTTTTTGTAATCCCATCAATTTGAATTTCTACTTTATTCTTATCTTTAATAACAACAGCAATTTCTGAATCATGCTCACCTATCATACTCCGATCGTTTATATTTGCGCTGCCTATAATCATATATTCATCATCAATTACCATGAGCTTACTGTGGATATATACAATTTCTGTAACTGGGGTATTATTAAGTATATCATGGGTTCTAAGGCCATAAAACTGTATATAATCCATTGGGTTTTTGATTTCTGGAGCATTTTCAAGTTGTTTATAGATACTATTTGGTCCTCGAGATATTGTCAGATATTCCCAATGTAACTGGATTTTAACAACATTACCTGAATTTGGCCCTACATCACCAGCAAAGCCTGGAAGTAAAGGTATGACAACTATAACTTTAAAAGGGAGATTCTTACGGGCCATTGCAATAATCTTATCAACCAGTGCTTGGGCTATATTATTAACAGGTTTCCCAGCTGTACTTGATATAAAAAACTGATTTTCTATATAAATAAAATGCTCTGCATCATCTATTAAAGAAAGATATGCAGTATAAATACTATGATCAGTTGTATCTAAACCATATGACCATCCTCCTGCACTTCTAACAACTTGGCATTCACACGTCCCTTCAGCTCCAGATCTAAAAAACGAGCCTCTTATTTCATATTCTTGTTTTTTTATTTCTTCATTCACACTAATCCCTAATGTTTTTTTCTCCAAAAGTTTCTTCTGACTTTCTTTTCTATAATTTTCAATCTCCTCACGATCAGTTTCAATCTCATCTAAAGCTTTTACATCAATATCCTTACTCTTATTGATTTCCGAGTTCCCAGCTGACACCATACTTTTTTTAATCCTTGGTTTAGCTTTTAAAGGTATTAAAATATCCTTGTTTTTAACATAACCACCTGAAGAATCAGTCATTACATGATTCCATAATTCTATATAATTTACTGAAACATCATAAGCTGCATCTCCTCTTATCATAACCCCAACATCATGCCAAGGCATTCTTGGAACTTTATTTCTATCTAATCTATCAGCTTCCCAATTACCAACATTGCTATCAAAATCTTGGATTCTACTATTTGAATAATCAATTCCATTCCAATATGGTTTGCTTCCTTGATCTTTAAGTTTATGTTTTTGATTATCCATACGACCATAACATAAATCTAAACCACCAAGGAATGCGATTTCCTGATCGATACAAACAACTTTTTCGTGATGCGACCAAAGAAGCTGCATATCGTTAAGAGGACGTTTTGGGTGACGAATAGCTCTGATTTGAGGGTGTTCACGAAGTTTACGCACGGTGTATTTTGAATTCAGAGTTAGGGCTTGAGATATTTCATTAAAAACATGAACGTATATTGATACTCCTTTATCAGCAAGTTTCTTAAGCACCGTAAACAACATGCTTTTCGGATGTTTCGCAGCAGGTCTTTTCAAATACAGCTCTGGACTTAACCACCAGTCCGTGATAAAAACCTGATTTTTTGCGGTTTTTAATTTCTGATAGACTTTCCTAAAATAATTCTCCCCATCAACAAAAATCTTCACTTTATTCCATGTTCTTATTGGATACAAAGAATTAAACCTTTTATTCCTTTCACTATACTCTGCATTTTTCAAAGCCTCCTCAATAGACTTTTTCCATGAAGCAAGGGCAACTAAATCCCCAGTCCTTAAAAGCAGTTCTCTTTTAGATGTATTTATCAAAATCCCATCTTCATATTTCGTTTCTTTAGAAAAAACTATTGAAAATTTGCTGTCAAAAAACAAATTATCGCTTAAATTTATAGTTGATTTATCATTTGACAAAACAATACCAGTTTCTCGAACTAACATCCAACGTTTTTGAAACCTTTTAAAGTATTTCCCACAGCTACACGATTTCTTATCATTACCTTTTCTTCCTCTTGTTTGCTTTTTTACATAACCTTCTTTAAATTTTGTTGTTGTACCACGGAAACTTAGATAACTTACTTCTAAAAACTCTTGTAAAAACGCATTTCTGCAAATTTCTTCATCTCTTAGTAACTCACTGAAGAAATTTTCTAAGGTAGATATTTTTTCGCTTTGGTTCATGGTAAGAAATTCACTTTTTTTAGGTATTTCTAATTGCTTTGTCACTCTTTTCTTGAACTTTTTGTGGAATTTTAATAGATCATTATAAGATTTGGCTACAGTCCATTTGTATTGCTCGTTGATCATGTGGAAGATAAAAACTGGGATGTCTTTTTTGCCTATGATTTCGTTGTTGGAGTATTCTTGGAGACTAGTGATTTCAACACTTTCAAGTGTTGGTGAAAAGTATTCCAGGATTGATTCCATATTTTACTCAACAGTATATTTGTTTTGGAATTTAGAATTTTTTGAAGTTTTTTTGAAAGATAAAATTTATGATGATTATGCTAATTAATAGATTTTTTGTGGTAAAATTTTAAGTAGTTTAGTTTATTAATTAGGTTTTTTTATAGGGTATTATATAATTTTTGTTATATGCATAATATCCTAATCATCATATCTAAAAACCATAAATCCATAATATAAAAAAAGCATAAACCCAATGAATAATTATCTAAACTTATCTTTTTTTTTTCCAACTAAAGATAGCACCAGCAAGAATTGCTATTGAAAAAACTACAGCTCCAACCAATGCTGTTTTTGATGTGCCTTTATACCCATCATCAAACTTTTCCTTAATACATTCAAATGCTGATTTTTTATCTTCTTGAACAACTTGATTTTCCTCTTGAATAACTTGGCCAAATTGTGGGTCTTCACGATTCTCTCTATCACTACTACTACTAACACTACTACTACTTGAGCTTTCAACTACTTTCTTTTCTTCATCATGTGGCTGTTCATGCTTTATATCTTTTATTTCTTCATCATTTTCCTTTATATCTTTATCAGAATTTTGAATAGGCTCTTTGTTTATTTCTTTGTGATCTGAATCGTCAGAACTTTTTAACTGTTCAAATTCTGAACTTGATTTTAGCTCATCTGGCTTAGAAGATCCATGGAAATCGTCTATAGAGCCTATGGACTCTAAGATTTGTGAGTCTTTATTTTCTGACCCCATTTTTTACTATTATTTCATATCATGCTTGTGTTTAAATGGATGTGATAGTTAAAGGTTGATGATGAATTTTTGTGGATTTAAATGATGACTTTGGGATTTTTAGTTGAAGTTTGGATTAGGTTTAAGATGTGGAAGATGTAAATAAAGGTTTTGATTTTAGAGTTTGGGATTTTTGTATAGAAGTGGAGATATGTGGTTAGAGTTTAGGGTTTTTAAAAGGTTTAGAGGCTTTAAGGTAGTTTAGAATGGGGATGCGAGGTTTGATTTTTAGATTTTTCGGTTTGAGTTAGGGTTAAATCACTTTTTGGGTGATTTTTACTAAGAAAGTAAAGGGGTTATGCTATAAGGATGATAGTAGTATGATGAGCGTAAAATAATTATTTTTTGTATAAGGCTTATAGCTAAGTAGAGTATTAAGATTACTATTCTAGTCATAAATTGATTAAAAATTGCATTTCATTATTTATCAGCAAATCTTCAAAATAAAAGCATAATCAAAACCTTACTATACCAATTTAAATACTATTATTTTATATTTTATTAGATATAAATCTATTCTAACTATAAACTATATCAATTTTATTCATTATACGATATAAAATTTATTATTATATAATAATTATCAGGATAATTATTTACAAAAAATTATCCTCCAACACACTAAATATCAATAAAAACATTTCTCCATCTCCAATCACAATCATCTACAAAAACCCCTTAACACTAATTTCTATAATCTTATCCAAAAAAATGCACCTAAAAACATCAAAAATAAACAATGTCAAGTCTATTCAAAAAAATCATATCCTCTCAACCAAGTCTCGGAAGACATAAAAGGTCACAAACACGTGGAGAAAACCTTCCCTCAGAATTCGCCATAAAGCCCAAAGACTCAGACAAAGCCCCTCCAAGCCAAGAATCCTTACTAAAAAAACTTACAGACGAAAACGAGTTACTCATAAAGAAACTCCTTCACAAAAAACAAAAGCACAAAACCTACAAATCAGCCCAATCAGATCACATAATCGAATTGCAAAACCGGGCAAAAGACATCCAAGAGCAGTTCCTCAAACAAAAAGAACGTAAAAAAAAATACAAAAAAATCTCAGAAAAACTAAAATCCGATAACAAAGCCTTTGAAGATAAACTCATTGCCTTAGAAGATGAACTTATCGACCTCGACACAAAACTTGTCAAAGCTAAAAACCGTAAAAATGGGTTAAAAGAACACATCAAAGAAGTTGTCCAAAACGAGCAAAAAATCTCTCAAGAAATCATCCAATTAAGACATATAAACAATGATCTTTCAAACAAACTCAAAAAACAAGATGAAGCTAATAAATTTCTCATAGACTTAGATAATATCGAAACCCCAAGAAGTCGTAAAAACACAGACACAATTTGTAATATATAAAAAGCACAACTAAAAGCGCAAATCCAAATCTTAGAAGACCAAAAAGAAGCTGCGTTAACATCACAAACTGAACTGACTTTTTCTTTACAAAAAATAAAAACTCAATACCTTGAAAGTGAAGAAAAATATAAAAAAGATATCCAAACACTAGAAAATGAGTTAAAAGAACTACAGAAAAATCCTTCTAATGTTTATTCTCCTGTATCAAGAAAACTGGAATTTACTAGAAAAACTTCTATTAAGACAGCTGATAATGATAGTAAAAAACGTGTTGAAATGCTTTTTAGGAATTTCAGAGAACTTAAACTGAGAAAAGAAGAAGCGGAAAATGCTTATAAGGAACTTGAGCTTAAAAACTTGTATGAAAATAAAAACCAAAATTTGATTATAAGCAAAAAAAAAGCTGATGAAAATATATTAGAATCGATTAAGTTTAAATTAGAAACTACGACAAAAGAGCTTTTTGAATGTCAGATGTTAAATTTGTCTCAGAAAAAAGAGATAATAAATCTGAAAAACCATATAAAAGTTTTTGGGGAATCTGAGTTCCTAGAACCCAGTAGTTTGGTTTTACAGGAACAACTGAAAAATTGTGAGAAAGATTTAGAAACTGTTGTTGAGGAGCTGAGGAATGAAAGGTTGAATCATTCTAAGGAAACTAAAGAGTTATTAGACCAACTAGTTAATTTGAAAAAAATCATGCAGGAAAATGAAGAAATATACGAGAATAGAATCAGAAATTTAGTTTCAGAAAAAAGTAGTTTCGTTTAACCTAAATAAATTGATAAGATATAAAAAATATAAGTTTCATTATTAACATATAACAATCTTTAATTTTTTCTAATCATAATTCATATTCTCAAGTGCTTTTTGTATCTGTTTAGAATACTCTACAACTCTCTGAGGTAGGAGTAAAAGCATAGATCTAGTCATTTTTTTCTTCCTTTCATGATAACTAATCGTTCTTCTAAAAATAAATATCATATACGAAACACAGAAAATATAATAAAAAATCAAAACCATTTCCTGTATAAAATTGTAATTATTGACGATGTTTGTATAATAGCGGATAATTATATGTTCAACTTCATAACATGTTGCGTTAAGATAAGTATATTGAAGTTTAAGTAAATCACTAAGCTCAGTCGACATTTTTTGTGCTTTCTCAGCTACTGTCAAATTACTTAAATCATGAAGATAATAAGCAAGGTATTCAGAATCAATAATCGAAGTTTGTATAGTATAAAAATACCCTCTCGAGACAATTTTCTTATAAAAGTTACAGTCTTTTATATAACTTGGACATGTTTTTGGGATAAAATCATCTATAAAATGGCTCACTTGTAAAGAATACATATTACTAAGACTGACACCCAAACTACTATTCCCTTCTAATAACGTATTAAAATATGTTCTCAAGTAATCAGTATTGTTTAAAACATCTAAAAAAGTGTTTTCTGAGTTAGGATATGTTAATAATGTTGTATCATTAATATATTTGTATAACAATTCAGCTTCTGAAGATGAATTTTCTTCAGTCAAAGAAAGGAATTCGGCAATAAGACTAGATGAAACTTGTGATTGAAATGCATTTACAAGACCTGAGTTTTTTATTATCGTTGCCGCACTATCAAGTTTTAATGTTGGGATTATTACTCCAACATAAGTTTGAAGTCCCCAAGAAATTCCTGCTGAAATTACACAGTAAATCATAAGACGCTTAGTGAAAGAATTCTTACAAAAAGCTCGGAATTTTTTACTACAAGTCACTTGATAAGTTGGGGTTTCTTGGATTGTTGTAATCGATCTATTTGCTTTTCGTTCATTTGATATAAGAAATTCCTCCCAAAGATCCTCTGCACTTTGATAGCGGCTACGATTGTCAGGATAATGTTTATCTTTTCTCATTTCTAAATTGATTTTTGTTATATCCTGTAAATAGCATAAAATCGAATTGGGCAAGGTGTAAAAAACTCTTATGATTTTCATGTTAAGTTCTTCAAGTTTTAATATTAAAGGTAAAGATAAAAGAATCACTGCAGTTATTAGACCTATTTCAATAGATGCAAAAGTGTATGCCCATTTTTCAATTTCTTGTCTACTAGTTTCTGCTGTATCTACAAACTTAACTGCAATACTGTCTAATGAATTCCTAATAGCTTTGTTTCCATTAAAAAATGACCAAAATGCATAACTATTGCTAAAAATATCAAAATTTGAAACATCTCCTCTTGTTAGTTTTAATGCATAAGTTGCTTGTTGCATTAAAGCATTTATTGGATTATAATAAATAACTTCATATCCGCCAAGGTATTTAAAACTCACACAAGGTAAAGATTTGTCATTAAGTTCAGCTAAACTACTGTGTTTTGAAATATAGTCTATATTTTCCAGAGCTTTATCCGCGATTTCTGTTAGGTTTCTGATTAATAAATCTTGACTATCTGGTGTTAGAAAACCTTGTCTACTCATATCAATAAGGACAATAAATGTGCTTATAGAAGCTGATTGGGTACGTATATCAGTAAGAATATCCAAGTTGTTAATTTGTGAAACATAATTTTCAAAAGATAAAACANCTGATTAATAAATCTTGACTATCTGGTGTTAGAAAACCTTGTCTACTCATATCAATAAGGACAATAAATGTGCTTATAGAAGCTGATTGGGCACGTATATCAGTAAGAATATCCAAGTTGTTAATTTGTGAAACATAATTTTCAAAAGATAAAACAGATACTGCATAACTCCCACCAAATGCAGCCATCATTAGAAGCATAAATACCCACATAAGCTTACTAAGGTTATCTAGTTCTGGAGAGTTTTGGCTGTTTTTTGTCTCAACTTCCTTCCTAACACGATGCATGAGTTTATTTATTTTAATTGATTCATCATCATCCTCAGCTAAACTCCCTATCATCCCAGGGTTTTTACCACCTAAATGCCCTCCTTTTTTCAAATAAACCTCTAAAAACTTGATAAATAAAGAAAAAAATCTTTGAGTCGGCTTAGAATATGACCCAGGCTCTGTTATTGTCAATATATAATAAATATTATTGTCCACACAATATGAGTTAATTGAAATCCTAATACGACTAAAAGTTCCACTATTAGAAATCAAAAAAGTTTGTACTGGAGAAAATTGCACAAGCATACCTGAATTCATATCTAAATGTTTTTTAGCTCTTTCAAACAGTCCATCAAAGTTGCTTATATAATCTTTGATATTCTTAAGCCCAATCATTTCACTGTTCATGCCAAAAAAAGCTGAAGCTTTAGCATTAAAATTCATTATAACATAGTCAGAAGATAAGAAAATAACGATTTCGCTTTCTTCGTGAGGGATTAAAACACAGCTTATAGGTTTGTGCCAGTTATCAAAATTTTTAGTCTGGCTTGGTGAGGCTAAAACTTTTATAGGAAGAAGGCTACTTGTTCTAGTTTCAACGTTCATAGAAGAATCATGTGACCTACCTTGTATCTTACTACTATTATTATCATCATTTTCAAGGATAAAATTGCAAGTACAACCTAAAAGCAACTCATCACTGCCTATAAAATAAATTTCTACAGGTGGAGGACCTAGCATTTCTTCCCATTTTTCTTTGATTTCATTCAAATACGCTTTAAAGCATTGCCCAAAATAATAAGGCATCAACGAGTCAATTTTCTGATTTATAAGCTTGGCCTTAGGCATTTTAATCCAACTAATCATTTCTGGGTTGACTTTGTCGATACTACCAAAAGTGTTCCTTTCCATAGAAATATTTATCCTTGGCTGCTGTTCAAGTTTACTCGACGATACTATTTTGTTCCCATTATGATTCTCAATCATATCTCTAAGTCGATTTTTCAGATTCTTCACTTCTCCATCAACCCTATGTAACACATCTTCCATAAAATACACATACATAGGGACCATTTTCTTACTAGTCCTATCAATAGACAACATGAATTTATAATTATTCGCTGCAGTGTCAATGTTTTTAGTAATGTTTTTAGATAAAAAAATCAAATGGCTATCATTAGCTGATGATTTCAAAGTTAAAGCTTTCCAGAACTCTAATTGATAATTCAAAGCTAGGATTTCCATTTTAGATGATGACTCTAAATAACTTGTAAATGTGACCATTGTGATAACATCTTTACCAACATTTTGCCTTGTTTTATATATAATAAATTGTTCATCTATAGCTGGAGATCTTCTTTCAGCTTGTTCAAGTTTTGGTATAGCTTCCTGTCTATCTCTATATGTTAAATGAAATTGTGCGACAAATATTTTAAGCAAGCTGGATTCAGGGAATTTTCTCTCAGCTTGATAATAAAAATCTTCAGCTTGAGTTAAGAGTTTTTCTTCTTCTGTCTTATAAGTTTTAGCCCTTTCTAAAATCATAAACCTTGCATGTAATTCGACTTGATAAGGGTTTTGAACTGTATATATTGTTTTTTCAACAAGTTTTCGACGCCACCAATCGCATGTTTCTTTAGTTAGTATCCACACACATACACTTCCAACATAAAAAAGCATAGCCGGTCCTGGGTCTTTTTCATCTCCAATAATCAAAGCTATAGCTAAACATATCCCAGCCCATGTGAAAATTGCGACAAACTGAGCTTGTAAAACAGAAATCCAGTAATTATAAAAAGGCATATAAACTACATATAAAAATGTCATAGGTACACCAACACTTAATATTGCCCCAATTTGTATAACATGATATTCTGCTTGTTCCCACATTTTAAACAAAACAGTTAATAACATTTTCCCAAGTAAATATATGAGTTCTATTCTAGCATGAGGTCTTGCTGATGCATCATCACTTTTGTAATCAAGTTCATAGAAACTTGCACATACAACAAGGCTTATAGTACATAATAATACTGAAAATATAATACTTGAGGTTAAAAGGACCATACCAGGATCTTCATGACATCGATTTATGTTTGAACTTCGTTTTAATGAACAACTTGCTATAAGGACAAATAATGAAAGGACAGGCATAAAAAATACAGTTGTTAGCATTGATGTCACAGATCGAAGCATTTTTAATAAGAAAACATTCTGAGCTTTTTTTTTGATGAAACGGAAGCCGACTATGCTTATTATTGTCAGATTTAGAAATACAAGAAAAACAGCGATTATATATAGTATAAGATTTTGCATTGGATTAGTTTCAGAGATGTAGAATTCTAATTGGATGTTGTTACATAGCTCAACAAGCCAGTTGGTAAAATCATAGCTCCATGGAAAGCCAGAATTTTGATTGAAAGGAAATGCTAGCATTTGCAAAAAATCAATGGCCATAGCTAAGACGTTCATTGCTAGAGATAGCTCTACATCATTTGCCATTACGAATAGAGTACCCATTAATGCAGTTTTAAACCCTTGCCAACTCTTGGAAAAGGAAAATGATATCTTTTTCTCGAATTCAAAAACTTCGTGTTCGCCGTCGTCCATATTATATACTAATTATGCGTAGCTATCAATGCATTGTTTATGTAAAAGATTTATTTTATAAAATAATACAAAAGTTTTGATGAATGATAATGTTTATAGCAAAATTGCATGATTTTAATTTTATCTAATCTTAAGACTACAATTATAAAAATGAATATAAGACTAGTTTTTGAGGGTTTTTCCTTTTAAGTTATAGTATTAATTTTATTTTATATGAAGTTATTTTGTAATAAGCTTTATTTTGTAGGATTTTATAAACTTTTATTTGTGTATATAAAATTTAGTTGTTTTCAATAGGATTATTAAAATAGCATGTATTTTCCACAGAAAACTAAAAGCATCTTGGTGAAAAAAATAAAATCTTATATTAATCATTCTTTATCAAACTATTTAACATAATCTTAATTATGTATTTTAATAAAGTTATTCAGCTTAGTGCTTATTTATTACTATCTACGAAGTTCTCCAGAGCTCTCGAATGTTTTCGGGCAAATTGACAAACTCTGGGAAATATGTGCTGTTTTTAGCACACTCACTATTGATAAGGGCTTGCATGTAATTTTGTAGCTCATTTCTTCGTTCCTCAACATCTTCATCATTAAGTCCACCTGTCATTTGTTTCCAAATCTGTTGCCCAGGGAAATGAGGTAAAGGACTATGCAAGGCTCTTCTCAAAAGTTTCATCACTCTATGCAGTTCTAGAAATTCCGAGTATCTTTTTTCAAGAGTATTTTTCCATCCTGCAAAACGCACTTCTACTGTATAAACAAAATAAGATTTTCCTCCTTCTCTTATTTGTCGAGATGATGGGATGAATAGTTCCATTTATATCCAAAACATATTGGGTAATTTTCCGTGATATAATATTAGGTGTTGAGATTTTTAAGCTTAGATTCTGAGAGGATTTTGTTGATGTTATTTTTTATTATAATAAACAGATTTGAGATTTTTATTTTAAAAATTGATAATGAGAATATATTTTTAAGGCTTCAAATGGGTGATTTAAAGATTGGATTACAGTAACCATAGGTTTTGCAGGTACTGGTGCAAGTGTTGATATTTAATAGATTTAGTTAATTTTGCAGCTTGTAAGTATTTATTGTAATTTATGTATATGGGAAATACTTTATATAAAAGCTTATATCTAAATATATAAACATGATAAATTAATTGTTACTTTTTTGTGAAAAAAGTATTAATGGTCTTTTGTCCTTTATAGAGCTTAGCAACTTCCTTTTTTTTCTCAGTTTTCGGTTTTTTACTACTCGGCATATAACTTTTCATCTTATTTTCACTTAGTGAGAAATACCTCCTCTTGCTTTTCATTCTTCCAGCACATAAAATATTATCAAGATATATTTCAAGTCAATTTCAAGAATAATATCCTCATGAACATACTCCAAAAGTATCCCAAGGGCGAGTTTTTAAGCATTTTCTCCTTCATCATAAATGTTTTTAGTCCAAGACTCTCTATTTCCAGTTTCTCTAGTCAAATTCTGATATTTACCCCAAGCCAATTCATAATTTTTCCAGTCTACCTTGATGGAATCTTTATTTTCATGGTAAATTAATCGAAAAATTTCATTTAAACCAAAAAATTCTATCTACAATCATCAACACTTAAAATCCCGCTTTCTAACAAAATATCATCAATATCGTAAAAATAATTATAATTAGTAAAAAACATCTTATCAGTAAAAAAGAATCTCCAAAGCAAAAAAATAATTATAATTAGTAAAAAGCATCCTATCAGTAAAAAAGAATCTCCAAAGCAAAACACTCAAATGTTATCCCTTACTTTAATTTCCAATCTTTAAAGTATATTTCATATCATTAAAATAAAAAATACTAAAATGAGTGGATTCGCAAAGATCTTAGAAATAATCGATACAGATAACAGCATATTAAAGACAAGAAGTACTCTAATCTCAAGTGTAACAGGACTAGGGCCACCAGATACTTGTTGTATATGTCGTGAATACAAACCATCAGGGTTGNGATCTTAGAAATAATCGATACAGATAACAGCATATTAAAGACAAGAAGTACTCTAATCTCAAGTTTAACAGGACTAGGGCCACCAGATACTTGTTGTATATGTCGTGAATACAAACCATCAGGGTTGAAAAAATTGCTAAGCCGGCCATATAGCAAATTTTATTATCATTACATATACGGTGCAAACACTTCATCAATGGCAAGTATCGCTGCTTATTTCAAGCATTTTTTAGACAGTTCTGATGATAAATCATCTAATGCAAAAGTGGCATTTGGGTGTTTTTGTATCTATGACATGTTTTCAAAATACGATATCCATGTTGAAATCCAAATCCCAGGACATGTTACAGCTTATGTTATAAATTCGTCTGGACATAAATATCAAGCTGAAGATATTCATTGGCAAGGTGCTTATTTAAGTTCTGTTCTTAGAGCTTTATATCCTATAAGAGGTACTGCAGTAGCTGTTACTGATTTTTTCCAAAGTATTGAAGAAATCGAAGCTTTTTTGGATATTGCTGAGAAGTTTTGGGACAAATTAGGTTTTGTTTTAGGTGATGTTAATGATACGAAGAAATATGGGTTTAATTTACTTTTCCCTGCGATTAATCGGTATTTGCTTAAGAGGAAAAGGTATAAAGTTCATCAAGTTCTTTTTAAGAAGTATATTGAAAAAGATCCGTTGATGTTGTCGTTTTTAAGTTTTTCCAGTATTGAGATTGGAAAATTTGATGAGATTATTAGACTGGTTAGTAATCAGTTGAAAATGACCCCACATGCTTTTCCTTTGTATTTTAATCTTGCTAAAGCGTATTTGAAAAAACAGGAAATACCACAGGCTATAAGGTTGTGCCAATATCTGATTGAATTAAACTTGGATGTATATGATTACTGGCATCTACTAATTTTATGCTATATAAAAAACCGGGACTACCAAGCTGCGATTTTATGTATTAACTCAGTACCTCACAATATATTCGAAGAAGAAAAATACGACCTCGAAGTTGGAGAAGACAAAATAATCCTCTCAGACCGTATTTCCTACTCTGCAGCAGGGAATGTGTGGATCACCCCTCAGGAACTTGATTTCCGTGCATTTGAAGACCAAGAAACTTATCGAACCTCTAAAGAAAAAAACTTATTAAAAAAATTAAACTCGCTTGCAGGTCTAAAACTAAAAGGCACAAAATCTCGTGTTTATAAACTTCTTGTTAAAATCGAAAAGCATATCGAATGGGAAAGTATCTTAAAAGTTAAACAAGGAGTATTGACAAAACTACCAAATGAAGTTATTGAAGAAGAAAAAATCAATACACAACATCTCAGCTCAATAGGCCCAAGTGAAGCAAAATCTGGTTTTACAAGGACAATATTTCAAACAATAAGCCAAGATTTCCAAGCAGAATACGACCCTTATGTTGATGAAAATTTACATCCAGCTCAAATGCTTACATATAGGAATTATTTTTTATCAGAATCTACAAGTCATAATATATTATCTTTTATGAACCCATCACTTAGGATTCAATCAGAAAATACAAATGAACTTTTTAACTGCCTTCATAGTGATCTTAAAGCTGTTTATGAATGGCAAAAAGAAAGTAGTGATATACAAGCTGTACATGCATTAAAAAATAGTAAGGGATATATAGAAATTATACCTTATAATGGGGATTTATGGTTAAGAAGAGGAGTTTTGTCTGAAAGATTAATGAAAAATCGATTAGCAGAAAGAGCTTATAGATATGTTGTTGATAAAGGGTTTTCTCTTTATGCTTGGTATAGGCTTATGAAAATTTATGCTAAAGGTGGAAATCCTAAAGCTGTTTTGGTATGTATTATGGAAGTTATTAAACAATTAGAACAAGAGAAAATTGTTTTTGATGGAATACCTGGATGGATTGAGGAAGTTTTGTGTAAAATGTGTAGAGGATGTGGATATAAACAGATTGTTTCTTTGTCGTTAGAGTTGTGTGTTGACAGGTTCCCAGCTTTGGAGAAGATGATTGAAAAGTTAAAGTACTGGAAAGTTGATGGTGTTAATTAAGTATTATAAAGTAAATTTATGGACAATGAGAGAAAGATGTGATTGGAGGATGAGAGTTTGAGAGGTTAGTTTGAAAATAAATAAGAGAAAATTTTGGAAGGATTATGATTTTTTGATTTTAGGTTGTAAGATGGATATTATTTGTAAGGACNATGTGATTGGAGGATGAGAGTTTGAGAGGTTAGTTTGAAAATAAATAAGAGAAAATTTTGGAAGAATTATGATTTTTTGATTTTAGGTTGTAAGATGGATATTATTTGTAAGGAAAAAAAAAATTAATTGTTTTTAGGATGGATTTTAAGTTCAAACGCGACTTATTTTATCAATCTACTATACCATACATTTTTTAAGAAGTAACTATAAACCCAAATGTATTTAGATTTAAAAAAAAAATATTCCAGCTGAATTGTAGGATTTATGTTTTTTTACCTGGAAATTGCTTTTAAATAATTTCATCCCAATATCAAATAACCTAAACTATTTTGCAACTATCATAATATAATAACAGCCATAATTTATATATATATGCATATTTACATATACATTACTCCTATCACATCTTTTCATAAAAAACTCTTCTAAAACCATATTCTTCCAACACAAACCTCATTTAACGCCTCTTTTACATCATACTTTCAACATTCATAAACCTATCCCAACATCTTATCCGCAAAATCCAATACAAATATTAAAAAAATGGAAACTCGAACTCGCAAACTCGCTCCAAACTACTCAAGACAAGAATGGCGTAGCAAGCCCGTAGGGAACTCAGCCTCTCTCAGATACACCCGCGAATTCATCTTAAAAAACTATCAGAATTTAATAGAACCTAATTTCTCATCAAAAGACGACATACAAGAAATAATCCTAAATTCCCCATCTCCCCCTTTATTAACAGCTTTTTTCCCTTTCGCACACAATTTAGGAGAAGAAGTCAATAGCAGAAAACATGTGCCAAGAGAAAAAAGACCTGAACAAATCCCAGAATGGTATGAAGAAGAAGGACCTAAAGAAATAATAAACAAACCTCCAGTTTCAATAGAAATTTGTGAGAAACCTCAAGTCAAAGAAGAACAACAAAATGATATAAAAGTTGTTTTAACTTGCAAACAAGTTAAAAACCTAGATAATGACCTACAATCAGAAGATAAGGATTTAGAAGAAAAGTTTACAAAAATCGACTTAGAAGTTGAAGAGAAGCTGAAAAAGAATAATGAAGAAGATGATTATGCAGCCCCTGAATGGGATGAACCAACAAAAGAAGAATTTACTTTTGAGCCAATAAAAATCCCTAAGCCTCAGACCCCTATTTTTGATGTGAATTTACTTAGATACCATTTTGCTGTAGGGAACCCTTTTGCCCAAACACTTTTAGAATTCGCTTTACCTTATAATAAGAATTTTGTCACATATACTCCAGGGTCCAAGCCTTTTGAGAAAATATGGTTTTATAAGGATTTAGAAGGACAGGTTCATGGACCGTTTAGCACACTTGAAATGTTTGCTTGGACTATTAGAGATTGTTTTCCCCCTGATTTAGAAATTGCTGTTGGATCTAGTGCGTATTTTGTCCCGATGAATATTTTTAATACTATGCCTCATTTGATGGAAGAACTTTCACAGAATAAAAGAGATAAGAATGTCAAGGATATGAAAACTTTGGAAGAGATTGAAAATTATCAGTCGCAAATGGCGGGGAAAGCTAATATGGTTAATGTTGAGGCTAAGAATAATGCAAAGACTAATGAGATGGCGACAAGAGAGTTAAAGAATATGCTTGGACTCTTTACGAAAAAATAATAGATTATTTATAGAATAGGTTGAAATTTGAAGGTTTGGCTTGTATGGAAAATTTTTAATGTGGGTGTTAGGGTGTTAGATGCTTATGCTTGAGATGTGTGTATTAAAAATAATAGTGATTGATTAGAAAATGTATTGTATGAGTAAGTTTATATGTAATAACTAGATGGCATTTATGTTTCATATATGTTTTTAAAAAAATATTTGGTTTTTATATGTTGTATAAATTTCTAGCATACTGGATTTTAATCAGCTATAAATGACTGGAATATTTAGATTGAAATTTTGTTAGAAATTATAAAAAATTAGTGATCCTGAGAAATGCTATTGAAATAAAAAGTAAATGCAAATGAATCTACTTGAGTTGTGTGAGAAAAGAAAATATGGAGATTTTTTTAAAGTATCTAGAGATTTATAGTTGATATTTGATATAAGATTTGATTTATGGAAGTTTTTCAAACTTTTATCAGCTTTGAGTATATATGTTGCTGAAATTGAAAAGCTTTCAGATGCTGCACTTAACCTGGTATTTGGACTTATAGATGGTTTAGGGTTATTTTTTATGATTTTTTGCATAATTTTATGATAGGTAAGGGATTAAGTTTACTTTAATTGTAAATTCGTTCTCTGCAGGAATATTAGCAGTGATTTCTATATTACCTTTTGCACTTGGTGTTAATTATTAAAGTGTTTTTGTCCTGAAGTTGGTGAGAAGCATTGCCTTTATGTTTAAATAATGAACTTTTGAGATCATTTTCATCATATTTGGCTAATAATAAAGCTTATACCCTTATCAAGATTTATCATCCTATCTTGTCAAGAGCATATTTATAAAACCAATTTTCAAATCACATATTTTTTATCTTCCTCCAATAAATCTAAAATTTTATTCCAAACCAACAACACTAATCCCTCTATCAAACTTAAAATCCTAACAAAATCATGGCACTTCTCTATTCATAAAATTCCTTTGGCACAATAAAAAATCTCATTTTTTATAATTCTATAATGGCATCTGAAGCATATGCTAACCCTATGGCTGAAATGTTCAATGAAGAAAACCTAGCAAAGCTTCGAACACACCCAAAAACCGCAGCATATTTCCAACAACAAGACTTCCAAACAATGCTTCAACTAGTAAAACTAAACCCATCAATGATAAACATGCTTTTTCAAGACCCTCGATTTTCAGACTGCCTAAGTGTTCTCTTAAACATTGACTTTAGTGGTAAAGGTACCCCTCCTCAGAATTTCTATCAAGAATCATCTCATCCACCAAGACCTTCAAGACAATTAACAACAGAAGAACAAGCTGAAGAATATAAACTTCAAGGAAATAATGCTTATAAAAATAAAAATTGGCATCTTGCCCTTGATTATTATGACAAAGCTATACAACTAAATCCAAATGAAGTTGTTTTTATAAATAACAAAGCCGCTGTGTATTTTGCTATGAAAGATTATAAAAGATGTATAGACTTCTGTGAAGAAGCTTTAGTTAAAGCTAGAGAAACTCATTGCGATCTTGAGAAACTTGCTAAAGCTATGGCAAGAAAAGGTCTTGCATTACAGCAACTTGGGGATCTTGATGGGGCAATATTTTCAATAAAAGCATCATTATTGGAGTTTAAAGATGATAAGCTGAAATTTACATTAAGAGATCTAGAAAAACTTAAGAAAAAAAGGGAAGAAGAAATGTATATCAATCCTGATAAAGCTGAAGAGGTTAATAGAGAAGCTAATGATATTTTTAAACAAGGGAACTTCCCTGGTGCTATAGAATTATACACAGAAGCTATAAAAAGAAATCCAAAAGGAGCTAAATTTTATTCAAATCGTGCAGCTTGTTATATTAAGCTCATGGAATTTTCAATTGCTTTAGTTGATATAGATAAAGCTCTTGAACTTGAGCCTAATTTTATAAGAGCTTTAGTTCGTAAAGGGAATATTCATTATATGCTTAAAGAGTATCATAAAAGCACTGAATCTTATCAGAAAGTGCTAAATATTGATCCTGAAAACCAAGAAGCTAAAGATGGAAATGCTAAAGTTATGGCGGCGATTAATACAAATAATAACCAGCCTGATGAAGAAAGGATTAGACATGCTATGGCTGATCCTGAGATACAAGGAATACTTAGAGATCCAACAATGCAGCAAGTGCTAAAAGATTTGCAAGAAGGGAGAAAGGATTCACAAGGATATTTAAAAGACCCTAAAATCATGGCACGTATAAGTAAGCTTGCAGCTGCTGGGGTTATAAGATTAGGTTAGTTAAAGTTATTTAGTATTTTGGGTCATGGTTTAAACCGTGTCCGATCGAGTTGGACTTTTATTTTTAGGAAGATTTGGTATATTAAACTACTTATTTTTGCTTTTATATAACTCTTTACTTGACTAAGGAGGTCTTTGCTGTTACTTTTCTTAGTGTCAAGATATTGAAGTAAGTTTTATGTTCATCTTATTTTTCTTAAAGAATTCAGCTTGTTTTAAGGATTTTTTGAAGTTCTTATGATATTTATAACAAACTAGGCATTTAGTTATAGTTTTGTTATGTGTGTTTTTTCGTTTGGTACAGTGATATATACTTTTATGTATAAGTAATACTATATAATAAGATTAAGTATATTGATAACAGGTCGGTATCATCTAGTGGTTAGGATCTCACGTTGTGGCCGTGAAAACCTGGGCTCGACTCCCAGTACCGACATTTTTTTCTTACAAATTTTGATTTTCTCATCTTATAAACATTTTGAATAATCTTTATCTATACTAACTATTATGGGCTGCTGTATCATGTCAACAGGTAATACAACAATATCAGTTGATAAAGAAATTTTTTCTGGATTTTTAGAAAAAATCGAACATGAAAATCAAGTAAATAGCCAAGTTGATCTAAGTGATTCATTGATTGATAGTGAAAGTAATAGTATTTTACTATCGCTTCCAGCATGTTCTAATGCAGTAAGTGTTTTATCTTGGGTAAATCAAAATAATCCCCCGATTGAAAAGCATTAGCTTAAGCTCAGTATGAGATTTTTGTATTAGATTAACATAAGAATATTTCCAGTTTATTTATAAGTTTACTTGTGTAGATGCTTGAATTTTTAAGATTTTTATTATAAAAGCTGAAGGAATTGGAAAGATTTTCAATTTGAAGGATGTGAAGGGAAATATTTAAAAGAAAATATAAAGGATGATTTATTATGTGGGTAGATTGTATATTTGAATTAGAAGGCTTTTTAGATAAGGCTTTTAGATTAAGAAAGTTGGTTTTGCATTAAGAGGTGTGGTTTGATATTTAGGGAAATTTTATCGTTTAAGATCTTAATAGCCATAGTTATTTTATTATCCATTGCAATATATAAAAGTATTTAAAAAAACGTTTTTGATAATAAAGAGATATTGTTTATGGATTTTGAAGTTAGACTAATAATAAAATTTCTTATGCATTTCAATACATAGATGTAGGGTTTTATTGATAATTTTATAAATTAGGAGAAAATTTTAAAAAAGATTTCAGATGGTAATTTTAAGTAAACTAAAGATTTTGTGAATAGGATTATTGATATAAAGTACTTGAGTTTTAAAAAGTTGTAATAGTTAGTAGTTGCCTTTGAAGATTAGAGTTTACAAGAGTGAGTAATTTATTTATTTAGTTAAGTTCTTACAAACAAAAAAACTTGATGCTAAAACATCCTGCATCATCATATTTTCCTTCATATTTAATATTGTGTCCGATCATTTTGATAGAGTTTTCGTCGTACAAGTGAGGATCAGATAGGTTTGGAAAGGCTGTTTTCGACATTAAATTCGGATTTAATTCACTCAAGATACTCTGTCTTCCCATTTTCCTAGTATCTTCTCTAAAATATCCATCATCGTTTCCAAAAAAATTAAACTTTGCAGTAAACTCTTCATGAGGCATATCCAACCTGTTTTCAAAATCATGCTTTTTTATTGACAACATCTCCTTAATATTTTCCATTTGTCTTTCAATCCCCGACACAATAATATTTGATGCTTTAATTTTTTGATCCAACACTGGTTCTCTTCGTTTTGAAGAATTTATAGTCTCAGTTTTCAGATTATACTCAACCAAAAGATTTACCCATTTAGCAAGTAAGCATCCACACTTTGATATTTTATATAATTTTGCTTGAACTAAAGTTTGATTTTTCCATATAGGTAAGATATTATTGATAAGTGTATCTGACAAGTTTTGGCTTTGCTTAGAACTCATAAGAGTTTTGAATAATGAAAAGCTCTTAGTGAGTGTTTTAAAATTTTGGAATGTATTTTCAGTTTGATCAAGGATGAGCATGATTTTTTCACACACATCTACTAGGGTTCTTGAAGGGTTTGTAATTTTTCTTAGTTCTCCACATAGTTCTTTAGTTATTCTCCAGTTTGTGTCTTTAAGTTCTTCAAGAGCTTTTTCAGCCTCTTTAGAATAAAGTTCTATTTGCTGTCTTGTAAGTTGCAACTGAGAGGTTAAACGGACAAGTCGCTTTGTTTCGACTTTTAGGGTTTTTTGGACTTTGTGAAGTTCAGCTTCAAGCTAAATGGCTTTTACTTGTATATAATCACTTTTTTCTAAAGATAGGGTGTATTCGTCTTGAATCTGATTTTCCATGCCTTTTTTAAATTATGAATGTAGTTAGAAATAATACAAAAACGAAAATACAATCAAAAAATGCTATAAAGTACAGTTTCAAGTATTATTATCAAGTATATATTTTAAGCACATTTCTTATTAAAAATATTTTCTCCAATTTTAAAATTCTTCTCTTCACCCCAAATAAACCATTACAAATTCCCATCAATCTTAACCCTTCCTACATAATTAATTACTTTTAATTACTCCTCACTTTCCTTCAACCCTAAACCACAAATAAAATCTCCTAAAAATTTCACCAAAAAACAAATCCTTACAATTGTGTTACAAACTCTAATCCTCAAAGCCATAAATAAAAAAAAAATACTACAACTCATATAAAAATTACTCAAAAGAATCAGGAAGTTCAACCCCTGTCCCACCAAGTTCACACAAAGACTCAGGGTTTTTAGCCATATACTGTTGATTATATTCTTCCGCATAATAAAACTCACTAGCTGGACGTATTTCTGTCGTAATACTCCCAAGTCCAGCTTTAAACAAAAGTTTCTGATATAAATATCTACTTTCTATAGCAATATCCCTTTGTTCTTGCGTAAAGACCATAATCATCGATCTATACCATGTCCCTTCATCAACTCCTTGTCTCATACCTTGTGTAGGGTCATGTGATTCCCAAAACCTTTTTAAAAGTTTTCTATAACTCACAATTTCAGGATTATAAACAACTCTAACAACTTCTGCATGTCCGGTAAAACCTGAACATACTTCATCATTAATAGGATTTGGTGTATATCCTCCAGCATAACCTACTTGTGTTGAATAAACACCAGGTTCTTTCCAAAATAATAACTCAGGTCCCCAGAAACATCCAATACCAAATATTGCCATTTCCATACCTGGAGGAAATGGAGGTTTGGTTTTTGTCCCTAAGACGAAATGATGATCACTTACTTGAAGAGCTTCTTGACGACCTGTTAAACATTCTTCTGGAGATGGGATGAGAATTGGTTTTTCTTTTATTGTCTTGCATTCTTGTTGGGAAGAACATACTTCGCATTCATAACCTTTGTCAAGCTCTAAGATGTCTGAAGCGTGTAAGTCAAAAATCTCAGCTTTAGGACGGTATGAACAGAATTGGTCACCTTCGAGGGTCATTTCTTTGGATAAGGAGAGAAGAGGTAGGCAGAGGAATAAGAACATTTTTATTTGAGAGAAAGTTCGAGAATTATGTTTTTAGATGGTAGGATTTTATTAGGTTTTATTATGTGAGATTTTTTAATTGTTTTTTAAAATTTTAGGATCGGATTGCGTGGGTTTTGGGATTGGAATTTTATTTTTTTGGTGGGTTTGGGTTGGGATTAGGATTATTAAAGGTGGAAGTTTATCGATGTGTGAATTGTAGTGTTATAAGATTTAAGTGATACTTTATATAGAAAATGCTTGAAGAATAGAAAATCGTATTTGGTGTTTGATATTTTATGTATTATAAAAATCATAAGTAATTTTATATAATTATAATGTATTACCCAAAAAAAATCAAAGCATATACCTCACTTTAGCTAGCCACTAAAATTTTTAATATTCTAAATTTATCACAAAAACTAATGTTTTTCATTGTAAAATTTCATCGACCTATTTCACAATTAAAAAATATCATCAATCCTTTCAACTTCCCTTCCTTTCTCACTCCACAACCTCATACTTTACTCAAACTATTTATCTAATTCTGAGCTGCTATATCTTCGAAATTCTGTGTACCCACAAGATCAGGCACTTCATCATCAGCCTGTGGAGGTTTAGCTCCAGTGATAAAATCTTTCAAAAACTCAATATTCTTTGGACCTAACTGTGGTATTATTCCAGGAATCAAATCTCTAATACTTTTCACTTCCCCTTTACCAGAAATCACAAAGAAGTTATCTTTAATATTCCCTTCAATTTGTGGTGAAGAGAAATGTAATACAGTGTTATCATCCTGGAAAAAATTAACTTCATCTATACCAGGTAATGGCTGGATGCCTAATTTTTTGAGAGCATTTTTTACTTTCTTATCATCGACTTGATTTGTCTTATGCGGATTTTTGTTCTTTTTACGCATTGAGCCTTTACCTCCTATACGAATATTATCCCCGAACTTTGCCGCAAGTCTTTTTCTTGCTTCAAGAACTTCTGGATCTTCCATATTATTAACACCATAAATACAAAGAAATTTGACTGAGATAATCTAATTAAGTTTGTGGGGAATTGGTATCGTCTAAAGTATTTATGGAAATTTGTTTTTTTTATTAGAAAACGATGAGAATACTTAAAATTTTTTACTTATTTAAGCTAATTTTTATATAAATCTTATATTATTATCTGTTTAGATTAAGTATTAAGGTTAATAATAACGACATAATATTTATCTAATCAAGAACTGAATATCTAATTTAAAATGAGACACAACAATTCCCTATATTCTTAGGTTGGCCTGGACTTAACTTCTTCCCTTTTTCTGCCGAATTAGCTTTTCTTGCTATAAGTTCTCTAGCCACAGTCTCAAAAGCAAAAGTAACTTGATGTGAATTTAATGCACTAGTCTCAACATAATTCATTTTTGACTCATTCGCATACTTATTTGCAGTTTCTTGATCAACCTGCATACTCTCTTTTGCATCATCCTTATTACCAACTAATATCCTAGTTGAAGTTTCTGAATATTTATTGATTTCTTCAAGCCATGATCCTATATTGTTAAATGTATCTCTTGAAGTTTTATCAAATACTAAAATAACTCCATCTGCTCCACGATAATAAGCACTTGTGATTGTTTTAAATCTTTCTTGTCCTGCTGTATCCCATATTTGAAGCTTGACTATCTGTCCATCAACTGATAGGGTTTTGAATCTGAAGTCAACACCAATTGTACTTATATAGCTTTCTGAAAAAGTGTCATCGGCAAATCTTAGTAAGAGGCATGATTTTCCTACTCCTGAATCACCAACTAACACAATTTTAAATAAATAGTCACTGGTTAGATATTACTAATCCCGTCTTGACATCATTGAAATTGATTATGTTATTTATTAATTTACTTAGAAATGGTTTAATTTTAAACAGGGAGTCTGTGATGTGTTTTTTCTAGGCAAACTTGAATTGTACAGCGATTTAGATAATAACGCGGAAATCATGGTTGAAATAATTCTAAGGAAAAAACTGTTGCAAGAGAAATGTTGATGTTTTTTGGCTTTGGATATTGTTTAGTTTGTGGGAAGTTTTTTTTGTATAATTTCAGAGATTGGAGCAAGGAAATTTAGTTGTTTGTTGCCTGAGCAGGTCTTTTCACTGATTCCTCAGGAGATTTGGATACAAAAAAAAACTTGCCTAGGAAATAATAAAAAAAATTCGGTTTGTGGTCCTGTTATGGAGATTTCTTATCGAAACCTATATATTTATGTATGTCTTGATATCATAAATATGTTTATAATTTTGCTGTGGATGAGGGAGTCATTAGCATTAAAATTTAGATTCCTTTAATAGTAGTTTTTCAATTTTTTTTAAGAATTTTGTAGTGAATTGTGGTAAAAAATCACTAGTTTTATGGTATAGAAAAAAATAGTCTGATAAGGTATGCTTTCATTAGAGCACACAGTATATATTTTCTGCTTATTCTTTCCATTTAATACCCTATAATATTAAAACTTGTATTTAAAGATAATTTAAAATAACTGCTAGTGAGATATTTTAAAAATCTCTTAATAAAATATGTTATTATACAGTTTTGCGAGTATTTACAATAAGATGCTTTATCTCTTAATTCGTTAAAGTATAATCCATAACGTCAGTACCATATAAAAACATATTTCATATAGTTATTTATAAATGGGTTGTGGGATTACAAACCAAAAAAAATCAGCGACTAAAATTACCAGAAGGCTTTCTGACGCTGTGGCAATAAGCCCATGGTTGTTTATGTCTAAGAAAAAAGGTAATCTACCTTCACAATATAAAGAGATTAAAAAATTAGGAGCAGGGGCTTTCGCTGTAGTTAAATTATGCAAGTATTTGCCTACTGGTCATGATCGTGCAGTAAAAGTTATACACAAATCAGGTCTACATCAACAACAAATCGATTCTGAGTTTATGCTTAAAGAAATCTCTGTATTAACATCTTTAGACCACCCAAATATTCTAAGATGCTATGAAATATTCGAAGACCCATTACGATTTTATGTATCTATGGAATACTGCGAAGGTGGTCAATTATTTGAAAAAATTATTAGTCTAAAAAAATTCAATGAGCAACAAGCAGCACAAATAATGCATCAACTTCTCTCAGCAATTTGTTACTGTCATGAAAAACTTGTTATCCACAGAGACCTTAAACCAGAAAACATACTCTTAGATGACCAAAACGGGGATTTGACAATAAAAGTTGCTGATTTCGGAAGTTCATGTTTTTTAGACCCTCTTAAAATGCTTAATGGATGTTTTGGTTCAGCATATTATATAGCTCCAGAAGTTTTAGAAGATGAGTATAATGAAAAATGCGATATTTGGTCTTGTGGGGTTATTATGTTTATACTTCTTACAGGTAAGCCACCATATCCTGGTAAAGACCCGAAATTCATTTTAAATCTCGTAAAAATGTGTCCATTAAAAATCACTCAATCAAAAGTCCCTGGAGTCAGTCTTCAAGCTGTTGATCTCTTACAGAAAATGCTTGAAGTCAACCCTAGAATGAGAATTTCAGCTAAAGAAGCTGTTAATCATCCTTGGATTAGTAATTATAAAACTGTTGTTCAAGACAATGATCTAAGTGATGCTTTGCATTCTTTAGAAAAATTTAATGGTTCAGCCAAACTTAAAGATGCGGTTCATGTGTTTATTGCCACACAGGTAGCATCACATGAAGAAATCAAGTTTTTTAGAAATACATTCAAAGCTCTTGATAAGAATTCAGATGGGAAAATTTCTAAAGAAGAATTACTAGAAAAGTATAAAGAGAATATGGAAGAGAGTCAAGCTATAGAAGTTGTTGAGAAAATTATGAAGGAAGTTGACACGAATTTAAATGGAGAAATTGATTATTCTGAGTTCCTTTCAGCTTGTATGAATTATTCTAAGTATTTGTCGAAGGAGAATTTGGAAACTGCGTTTAGGATGTTTGATAAGGATGATAGCGGTGGGATTACTGTTGATGAGATTAGGCATGTAATGGGCAAAAAGACTAAACTTCCTGAAGCTGTGTGGGAGGAAGTTTTGAAAGATGCGGATGAAAATGGTGATGGGATTATTGATATGATGGAGTTTGTCAATCTAATGACAAATAGATTATAAGTTATGAATATTTCTTTAGTATGAATATATCTTTAGTATGAATATTTCTTTAGTATGAATATTTCTTTAGTATGAATATTTCTTTAGTATAAATATTTCTTTAGTATGAATATAAATAACAATTACTTAAGATGAACACAATAATTTTTTAATATAAAAATCCGTATCGACTTATAACTTTATATCCACATTCTTCTTAAAATCCTATAACTTATCCTAAATTTCTATAAATCATCTTTAGACTTGTGTGTCCTCTTATTTTTTCTCACCTTCTTAGCAAATTCAATAATCCTTTCATATAATTCAAGTTCCGAAATCCCTTTCCTTAACTCTTTAAGCTCACTCTATTTCTTCATTATGGAATAATAAAACTTCAAAGTTGGATAGGCTTCAATATTATGCCTATCAACTTATTATCCTTCTCATTCATCTTTATAGCCTTAAAATTAGTCAAATTCTGAACAATCATTTTAAGATCCTCATCTAAATTTTTACAATGTTTTCATCAAGATGCATAAAAATGTACTAATAAATTACTTTTAAAGTCTATTAGGATAAGAAATTTTTGAAAGCAACTGGGAAATCTATGATTCTTAAGAATATTATATGCGAGTTAAGGCCTTTAGTGACAATTTGGAAATCTTCAAAATAAGATAAAGTTTCGTTTATTATTTTATCGCATTTTTTTAGTTCTTATAATTTCTAAACAAATAGACTGCAGGTAATTCACATTCTATTACTATATCATATGCTTCATTAATAGAATTTGTGTGTATTTCTTATTAAATTAGTTTTTTATATAGTAGCTCATAGTTAAATATATTTATGGATTTCCTCAAAGGGATGTTTATAAATAGTATTAAAAACCAGCAATTTTTATATACATAGAAAAGCACTAGATCTCTTTTCTTTTAATTCATCTATAAAATTTTCATCATCTAATATGAAAGCATAGTCTTTCCATTTATAGACTACAATAAAAAAAGCATACTAAGATTGATCTAAAAATATTTATTCATTAGAATGTTTAAATTTCACATATATAAAACCTTTCTTATATATTATAATACAAGCTTCCATAGCTCAGCAGGCAGAGCATTAGGCTGTTAACCTAAAGGTCAGTGGTTCAATCCCACTTGGTAGCGTTTTTTTCTTATATTTTTTTGTTACAATTATATAAACCCTTAATACAAAATAACTATAAACTATCTTTAGAATGTATAATACTAATTATTAAATATCGAATTTGGCTTTAAAACTTTTTTAGCAGGTGGGGCCCTTACAGTTTTTTCTCTCTGACGTTTACGAAGGATTTGATTTAAAACAGCATCATCTTTCCATTTCTCCTATATAAACATCACGTTGTTTTTTAATATTTGATTTATACGATGGACTTCTGATTGATTGATTTTGTTGTCTTCGTTTCTTTGGAATCCTAACTGAATATATATTACAAAACGACTACATCCTGAGATTGCTTCGTATTTTAAGACTTCAGGATTGTATTTTAGGATCATAGGGTTTCCGCATTCCTTGCATTTAAATCTTACTTCATAGATTACAGCTTCGAAATACTCCCCTGCTAATTTTGGATTACATTTTGCTTTGGTACTATGGACTTTTTCTCCTTTGTTTATTGTAAATTGGCATTCTGAGCATTGGATTGTTAGGGGTAACACAAATTTGATGAACTTTTCTTCCATTTATAAGTTTTATTATTAGGTTAATAAGATATGAAGTTAAAAAATATATAGTGAAATAAAGAAACCTGCGAATGTGTATTTATGAAATATTTGAGTTAATATATAGAAACATGAGATAATCATGATTTTTTAATTGAATAAATTGGTTTATGTAATGATAAGTTTATAGTGTTTCTAATTAAAATAGTTAGAATTTCAATTGAATTTATTAAACAAGGGGTGTTTATAAAAAAATATCAACTTTAGAATTGTGATTATGTGTTTTTTTAGGATAAAAATAAGTTTATAAAATTTTGAATAAAAAGTTGGGCAATTTTTTTGGTTCAAAAGTATTTTATTGTAAGTTTAAGTTTTCAAAAGAAGTTGAAATTTTAGTTTAAGCTAATTGTAGTATATAATTTGTTGATTTATTAATGAAATGATATCTATCTTTAACTAGTATTTTTTCAACACAAGATTAAATTATAAAGGTAAAAAACATAATTATCACTTTTACAAATTCTAAACAAAAGAAAAGAAAACTCATACTCAAACAAGCTTTTCTGTTTCAGAATATCAAAATTTATCATTCAATTTTGGTAACTCATATTATTTTCCATCCTTTCTAATCTAAAATCCAGTCACTTATAATTTAATTTCAGTTTTTATAATATCACATCATAATTCCTTTTATTTTTCTCTATTTTAATCTTTATCAATACAGTCTTCCTTTTTAAAATTATATTCTTACCCTATATCAATAAAACTTATACTTATATAAATATGTTTTATGGTAATTTTAACAAAATTTAATTATTTTATGCAAAATAATACCAAATAAAAACATCTCTCTCAAGTTTCTTGCATTTTAATAATGCTTTTTTTCAATACAATCAGTTTTTATTCATCTATTTTCCCTATATCAACTCACTAATGAATAGTTTTGTAAAAGCTTCTCTTTTGATATCCACCTCTAATTATTGCTGCTATTTATCTCAGATGAATAATATGGGTTGCATAACTATCAAAACAAAGCGTGTACCAAGGCAATCAATTTCTCAGCCTCAAAGGCTTAAAACAAAAGAAATTACAATTACTCCTGGGACTTTTGTTAGAATCCAACAATCTTTTCAATATGATAACTACAAGGAACTAATGAAAATAGGTTCTGGTGCTTTTGCTGAAGTAGTTTTATGTGAGTATTTACCAACAAATACACAAAGGGCTGTGAAAAAAGTTCACAAATCAGGCTTGTCTACTCAGCAAAGAGATCCGATATGCAAGCTTAAAGAAATTCAAATACTCAAAACATTAGATCATCCCAACATTCTCAAATGCTATGAAATTTTCGAAGATGAAAACAAATACTATGTTGCCACAGAATATTGTTCAGGAGGGGATCTTTTTGCTGAAATTCTCAAACTTAAAAAGTTTACAGAATCTAAAGCTGCTGAAATAATGTTTCAACTCCTTTCAGCTTTAACATATTGTCATGAAAAAAAAGTTATCCATCGTGACTTAAAACCAGAAAACATACTCCTTTTAGGGGAAAAAGATAATTTCACAATAAAAGTCGCTGATTTCGGAAGTTCATGTATTTTAGATAAAGAACATAGGCTTAATGGATGTTTTGGTTCTGCTTATTATATTGCCCCTGAAGTTTTATCAAACAATTATAATGAAAAATGTGATATTTGGAGTTTAGGAATTATCATGTATATACTACTTACAGGTCGTCCACCTTATAGTGGGAAAGATACTGAAACAATTCTTCAGCAAGTTAAAGAATGCCCACTTATTATAACTCCATTTAAGGTACTTGGTTTATCCTCAGAATCTGTTAATCTTTTACAAATGCTTTTACGTGTGTCGCCTGAAAGTAGGATTTCAGCTAGAGAAGCTGTTTCACACCCTTGGATCGCAAAATATAGGAATTCATCAGATGAAAACTCAATAGAAATAATCCTCCAAAACCTAAGAATTTTCAACTGTGAATCTAAACTTAAAGAAGCTGTGCATATTTTCTTAGCATCACAAGTTATTTCAAATCAAGAAATAAACAGCATCCGTCAACATTTTCAGTTACTAGACAAAGACGGAGATGGTAAAATTACTAGTGAAGAACTCATGGCTGAATATAAAAAAGCAATGAGTGTTGATGAAGCAAAAATTGTAGTTGAAGATATACTGTTAAAATTAGATCAAGATCAAGATGGGAATATTGATTATACTGAATTTTTAATATCATGTTATGATCAACAACGAGTATTATCACAAGAATATTTGGAGATAGCATTTAAGATGTTTGATACTGATGGAAGTGGGACTATAACTGTTGATGAAATCAGGCAAACTCTTGAAAATGGCCAATTTGCTGAAGAAGAAGCTTGGGAGATGGTTTTACAAGAAGCTGATTCCAATGGTGATGGGTGTATCGACCTTAAAGAATTTATAGCATTGATGCATAATATGCAGAATATCCCAGTTGCTCATGTTGTTGAAAAAAACTAAAACCTTTTAAGGATTATGTAAAGTATTTAGTTATGTTTATGATTTTCCAATGGCAAATTACTGTAAAATTAAAAAAAATCATACAAAGTAGTAAATATGATGCATTACTCAGACTGGCCTATGCACCGTGAAGGCTATGATCTCGACAGCCAAATCGGTTACGGTTCATTTGGTACTGTAATTCCCAACTAGGTCCACGCCGCTTTTGTCAAGGAAGGTCCTCACACGCATGAAAAAATCGCTATAAAAATCATAGAGCTCGAGCAATTCCCAGATCATAATCTTGAAAAAATCCGCAAAGAAATTCAAATAATGAGACTATCTTCTCATCCTAACATCCTAAATCATCATGTATGTTTTATTACCCAAACCCAATTATGGATGGTCATGCCTTTAATGGATTGTGGGTCTATAGGGAATATTTTAAAATACTATTATAGAGGGGGAATACAAGATGAAATCCTCGTGGCGACTATATTAAAAGAAGTCTTACAAGGTTTAGATTATTTTCATGAACATAATCAAATACATAGAGATGTAAAAGCTGGGAATATTCTTTTATCAAGAGATGGGAAAGTTTATCTTGGGGATTTTGGTGTCGCTAGTAATTTACGAGTTGGTAAAAATGCTAAAACTTTTACAGGAAGTCCTTGTTGGATGGCTCCTGAGGTTATAGAATCAGTTAACAATAATGGTTATGATTTTAAAGCTGATATTTGGAGTTTTGGTATAACGGCAATTGAATTAGTCAAAGGAGTACCTCCTTTGATTGAACATCCACCTATGAAGATAATATTAACAATTAAGAATTCAAATCCTCCACAGTTAGGTAAGGATGATGAATATGATACTTCATTTAAAGAACTTGTAAACTCTTGCTTACAAAAAGACCCGAATAAAAGACCTACAGCAGAGACTCTGCTGAAAAAAAGGTTTTTTCATAAAGCTAAAGATATTGAGTATGTTTATACTCATTTAACTCAAATACTTCCCCCATTAGAAACCATGGTGAACATACCCAGATCATTTTCAGGTCTTGTGCAAGAAAGGAAAAACTCTGAAACAGAAAGCTGGGATTTCAATATATCTTCGGGAAATGTAAGAAAAACTTAGAACTCAAAAAGCAAAAACGAAGACCCACTTGCTGGAATTGGTACTGATGAAGATGACCCATTAGATGAAATTCATGAAATAGATGATTAATTATTAGCTTAGATTATGACCTTGAGGACAACTCAGGGAGTTTAGCACTTTTTGTTATAAGCCTACGTCTATATTCTTCAAACTCTCTTATTTTATCTTTAGGTGATGGTAATATTAACGATATAAGTGGTGATCTTGATGTTATAGCTTTATAAGGACTGATTTTAGTAAATGCAGGCCGGGATACTGATTCGAAACTATAAACTTTTACATCAGACCTTTTAGCATAATTTCTCATAATAATACTGTTTATAACACTATCTGGGTCTCGTTTAGGACTAGATTTAAGTTGAGGAAATTTTCTAACCCTTTCGCTTTCTGTGTTTTTTCTTTGGGCAATATTAAAAGCTGTACTTCTAAAAAGCCTATTAAGTTCATTATCTAAAACAATCCCTTGTTCAGGAGTAAAAGCTGATTTAACTACCCGGACTATAAAAAAAATCACAGTCTCAAAAAAATTGATTTCATCCAAACTTGATATCAAACCTTTTTGTTTCAGTATTAAATTCCCGTATTTTTTAGCTATATTTCTTACTAAGTCTGGGAGTATTAAAGATTGCTTTTCTGAATAACGGATTGCTTCATGAGCTTTACCTTCTTGACGAAGCTGTGAATAACGGAAGTTTATCACAATTAAAGACTTGGCGTAATTATAAACTGAAGTGATTAAATCGAGCATCTCTGGGCGGTTATAGAATTCAAGAAAACTATATGGGATTATAATGTCTGGATTATCTTGTTTTTCTTTTAACATCTCTTGAATCACATCATCAGCAACTTTTTCTACAACAAACTCTTCATGAACAGTTTTAGTATTGTCACTACCACTTTTGAAACCATATCCTTCCTTAGGTATTATATCTAACCCTTTCTCCATTTTCTATATAAAAAACTTTATTATTTTTATCATAAATTCTTCATTCCAATCCTAAATAAAATTTATCTTTTATTCATAGTTTCAAAGTATATTTATATATTATAACCAAAAAAAGTTTAATAATTTTAATTTGTCTTTAAACATATAATTTTTAATAATTACTCAATATAATCTGTGGTAAATATGAGTTCAGAGTATCTCACTTACATAGGCGAGCTACCTGATGATCACTTTTTGTTTACATCTGAAAGTGTTAATGAAGGACATCCTGACAAGTTATGCGATCAAGTTTCAGATGCAGTACTTGATGCTTGTTTAGCTCAAGATCCTGATTCAAGAGTAGCATGTGAAACTTGCGCAAAGACGAATTTGATAATGATTTTTGGTGAAATAACAACATCAGCAACAGTGAATTATGAACAAGTTGTCCGTGATACTGTAAAACGTATTGGTTATGATAATGCAGAAAAAGGTCTTGATAGTACTATGTGTGAAGTATTAGTGGCTATAGAAAAACAATCTCATGAGATTGCTAATGCAGTTCATATTGATAAAGCAGATGAAGATGTTGGTGCTGGAGATCAAGGGCATATGTTTGGATATGCGACTAATGAAACCCCTGAGCTCATGCCTTTAAGTCATTCATTAGCGACTAAACTTGGATATAGATTAACTGAAGTAAGAAAATCAGGATTATGTCCATGGGTTAGGCCAGATGGTAAAACTCAAGTTACAGTTGAATATACAACTGAAAATGGGAAAATACGTCCAGTTAGAGTACATACTGTAGTTATTTCAACACAACATGATCCTGAGATTACTAATGAAGAAATTAGAGCTCAACTTAGGGAACATGTTATTAAACCAGTCATCCCTGAACAATATCTTGATGAAAGAACTATTTATCATTTAAACCCTTCAGGAAGATTTGTTATTGGCGGACCTTATGGAGATTCTGGATTAACTGGAAGGAAAATTATTATTGATACTTATGGAGGATGGGGTGCTCATGGTGGAGGAGCTTTTTCAGGTAAGGATTGTACAAAAGTTGATAGGTCAGCTGCATATGCGGCTAGATGGATCGCAAAATCTTTAGTTAAAGGTGGATTTTGTGAAAGAGTTATTGTTCAGATTTCTTATGCTATTGGTATTGCTGATCCATTATCAGTTTATGTTAATAGCTATGGAACTGTTAAAGCTGGAAAAACGGATAAAGACTTACTTCAGATTACTTTAAGGAATTTTGATCTTCGACCTGGATGTATTATGAGGGATCTTAAACTTAAGAGACCAATTTTCACAAAGACTGCTAGTTATGGGCATTTTGGTAGAGAAGATGATCCTGATTTTGCTTGGGAAGTTGTTAAGGATTTGTCTCATGAACTTTAGTTAGATAATAAAAAATGGGTCATGAGATTTTTTAGTTAAAGTTTATTAATTAACAGTTTCTGAAAGCTTGTATTTTACAAGTTGATTTTGTTTCTTCCTTCTTTTTTCTCTAAGGTCAAAATGCGTTGATCGTGCTTTTTTTAAGTTGTTATAAACTTTACTTCGATAATTCTTCAACATCTATATATATCTTACAATATATTTTTTATAAACATTGTCAAAATCTTGAGTATTTATTGGGTATTTATGTTCAAGTTCTCTAGATATATTAAGTTCTTCTCTTAAAGAATTCTTCATTGCTTTGTTTGACTCATAAAAATTAGCTAAAACATATTCAGCAGATCTTTTTGTTTCTTTAACTATAGCATCCCTACGATTTTTAGCATCAATAATCATCGTAGACTTTTTTTCTTCAAAATCCTGTTTAAGGTCCTGTATTTTCATTTCATATTTATGGGTTTTTTTCTCTAAGTCTTTCAATGAACCTTTGATTTTATTCTCAAAGTCTTTAGCTTCAGTCGAATTGACAAATTTTTGTATGTTTTCTGATACATGGCCCTTTATATCTTTTAATGCTTCTATAAATAAAGACTCATTTTGGCATAAAGGTAAAGTTTTTACTGTTTCATCAAGGATACTCATGACTCTTGGGCTTTTTTTTAAGGATTTCTGGTCGTTTTTTATAAGAGAAAGCTCATCAGCGGATATTTTTAATTCCCTGAGTTTTTCGTATGTTAAGATTTCATGTTCTTTGATTTTTTCTTTGAGGTTTTCAACGTTTTTTTTATATACTCCACAAATCCCTGAGATTTCTATGAGGTGTTTTTGCATTGTGTGCATTTTTGACGAATAAAGCTCACTGTCAGAGAATATAAAAAGTTCTTCCATTTCCGCTTTTAAGTCAGCGAGTTTGCTTTTAGTGATGTTTTCTTGAGTTTGAATGCTAGAAAACTCAGAGTTTTTTTCCTGGATTTTGCCTATAAGTTTTTTCAAAGTGTCCTGAGCATCTTTGATATCTTTATCAATGTCTTGTATTAAATTTTTTTTAGTTTTAATTTCACTTTGTTTTTCTTCAATGTTATTCGCTAGAACTCTAATACTTTCCCTACATGCAGAGTCCTCAACTCCATCTTTAGCTTCTTCCGAATCAGAAAGTGTTAATTCCGAGTCAGAGAGTGTGAAATTAGAAACACTTGAGCTACCTTTTCCTGATTTCTGCTCAACAGCATTATTTGGGCTTTTAATTTCCGTATTATTTTTATTCAACTGACTCTTATCAGGTGAAGCTAAAGTATTAGAATGTTTTAACTGATAAGCATGATTCTGTTTAACTCTCGGTGTTGTAGGAGGTGAAGAAAACTTAATCTCCTTAACTTCTTCTTTCTTAATCTCCCCAATAACCTTATAACATTTAAAATCCGCAGGAATACTTTCTAACTATCTCTTACCATGATACTGCGGCAGGGGTATCTGCGAATAAAACTGTTTTGTTGTTTCTTTCATCTCAGGTATCGACACAAGCCACGAATGTTCCTGTATTTCCTTAATCTTCAACCTTTCCGCTGTATTTTTTACAAGCATCCTACTAATTAAATCCTTAGCTTGTGGGGGAAAACTCAAAGGGAATTTCGGTTTACACATCGATATATTTAAAAGCATGTTTTTTTTAGCTTGGGATTTAAAAGGTGTATGACCAACAAGCATTTCATACAATAAAACACCTAAACACCAAACATCTGCTGATGTATCATGTGTTCTCTGCTCAACCATTTCTGGAGGTAAATATTCTGGTGTTCCACAAATAGTTGTCCTAGGTTCTTCTTCTTCAATATAATAATTCGACCATCCAAAATCAGTCAATTTTACTCTACCGTCTTTATCAAGTAATATATTTTCTGGTTTAATATCCCTATGTATTATTGCTGGAATATGACTATGTAAATAATCTACAGCAAGTAAAACTTCACGGAAATATTGAGCGGCTTCACATTCCATAAAGTGTTTTTGTCTATGAAGACGATGAAACAAATTCCCCCCTTCAGCAAATTCCATGATAAGGAAAAAATTTTTTTCATCTTCAAAGTGATTATATAATTTAGCTATATGATTGTGGTTCAAGTTGTACATTATATAAACTTCTCTACGAAACTGATTTTGCATTTTAATAACTTTTTCTTTAGCTACTTGCTTTAGAGCGTATACTTCTTTTGTTAATCTATGCCGCACTTTCCAAACATGCCCAAAAGCCCCGTCACCAAGTTTCTTTTCGAATTCGAAGTCGTTTTTTTTTATTTCGCTTTCTTCTCCTGATATTATTGATGGAGAGTCGAATAAGATTTTTGTAAAGGTTTTTCGGCTATTCATAATTTTTTATTAGATTTGAATAATGATGTAGGATATGGGGAGGAGATTGTGAGAAACTGAGATATTTGATTTGGATTGGGATTAAGTAGCTTTTAGATTGTGAGAGAATTTATGAGGAAGGTTTGGATGAAGATGATAGATTGGATAAATTAGCCTATTGAGGATAGGATTAAGATGATGGAAGGGATGAAAAGGATGAAAGGGATTTTGTGAGAATGGGGTTAAGATTTAAGAATTGATAGAATTTTTAAGATTTGGAGGGGGAAAATGATAATTGGTATAGGTTTTGGATTTTAGGAATTTGTTACAAGATGCTTGGTTTGTTTAGTGTAGGAAATTATGATTTTTTTACAATAAATCTAACTATCTCTACATACAAATTATAAAAATCTTCAAATTCCATAATCTTATTAAACTCACAATATTTCCACTCCTTAACAATAAAACTAATAATCCCTACCACTTCTTCAACTTAGCAAAAAACCTTAAAAAAAATTGTTTAAAAATACACAACCTAAATTTTCTAAATTTCTTCACTATTAAACCATAATTTAATCTTCACATTATAATTATTTTTCCTAATGAACCTATTTGAAAAATATGGTGGAGCAGATTTCTGGAGTGATTTCCTTAATGCAGTCTATATTCGTTTGACAAAATCTGAGTTTGTACATCATCATTTTAGTGACAAGAATATCTCTCATATAAAAGAAATGCTATTAGGACTTCTTGAATTGACTCTGGTTTCTAATGTGGAAATTCCAAAAAGTGAAATGAAGGAATTCCATAAAAACTTAAGGATATCAGGTGATGAATTTGATGAGTGGATTTCAATTTATAGACTAACTTTGGATGAATTTGGCTTATCAGAATCAGATTGCACTCATATTGTAAGCATTCTTTCAAGTTTTAGAGAAATCATAGTATACGAAGATTAGGTTATATTTGCATAATCATTCATATTCGTTTATTATATGAAGTTTATATTCTAATATTTTATATATTAAACTATATTCAGATTGACTGTATGCACTTTATCCTACATTCTTAAAATATTATGCTATCTGAAATTGTGTCAATGATTTGAATTTACTGCCTTATTTCATAAAATTGAACTATATCATATGGAGACTTGATTTTAAAACATGATATGTATAAATTTAGGGAAAATATAAATAATTATAATCAAACCAATCAAAGTAGTCTGACTACATATTTTCATAGCATAATTTATTAAAGACAAAACAGCTATATTATTATAATTATAATAAGTATACCGATTAGTCAAGCGATAATTCCTAACTAATACTAATAATAAGCATATCGATAATAAAAATAACTCTTTACATATATTCAACCTTCTTATACTTTTTTTTACCCTTTATACCATAAATTTTATATCATAAATTTTAATTATTATACAATATAATCTCTTAAGATCTCAGTGCTTTTTTATATATCTAAATATCTAAAGTATAAATTTATATACTTTTACCCAAGATAATAATAGAATTTATTTAAAATCTTTGAGAATATAAATATGAAAATGATACCTAATGATGATTAGGAAAAATTATGACTTGAATTAATTGCTTTATTATTCATATCAGTGAAACAAAACTTCAAGAATAAGTTTAAAAGTTTTGAGTAGGTATTGGAAAGGAAAAACTATTAGGTAGGGCTGAGAGGTTTAGAATTTTGATATGAATTTGGAATAAAAAGTAAAAATATATTATTGGAAGGTTTGGATCTGTTATTACTGAAGACAAACTTGCACAAAGAATTAAGAAGTTTGGACTCAGCAATGATAAAAATAATATCAAAAAGCAAAGAGCAAATTAAGTAATTTGAAATAAAATTATCATTAGATATGAAAATTTTATTAAAGTGATTATAAGACTCTGTTAAAGTAATAATACAATAACACTGATTTTTTAATCAAAATTTAATCACCATCTGAATTGATACATAAAAAATTCAGGAAAAAAATTAAGTTTCTGATAATAAAATTTATTCTTATAAAAACTAAAACTTATGAAGATATTAAAAATTACCTAAAAATCTTATACCATAAAGATTATAATTTATATATCATTATCAAAGTATTTTATAGCTCAAAACACTAAGTTTTTTAGAACTATTTTTGGATAAATATGAAAAAAGTTTCGAAGTAAAAATAAATTCAATATGAAATCTTTGTTTCTTGAATAGCTAGATTCGCAGCAGTATACAATACAAAGCATGTATTTAAATAAATAATACATCTAATTTGTTTTTTAAAAATGACAACAAAAGTAATAAATGGGTCTAAAATCGAAAAGCCTTCAAATGATTGTAAGCAATACAAATTTAATGTTTTCTTAAAATTTGTGACTAAAAATGTATTAAGATTAGGTAAAGCTTATCGCCAGCCGAATGCTAACCAATTATTTTCAATGATTCTCACTGATTCTTTGTGTTCTGTCAATATTTTCTAACAAAATCTCCAGGTTTTCTTATTTTCAGCACATACCCTTTATGGGGATTTTTAAGTTTACTTGCAGAGAAGTAGTTTTTATTTTATGATTTGACTATTTGATATTTAGAGCGGAATTTGATATTGGTGCAAGGCTAAGCTTAAAATTCATTAATTACATATACAATTTCAGTATTTCTAAAAATTCATCCCACTCTTTCATCATTTGAATAATTTTCAATAAGTTTATTAATAATGCGCTTTATATTTATTAATGAACAAGTATTCAATATTGAAAAGCTCTAGCTATCAACATTTATACGACGAAGATATTTTCCAATCCCTCAGTACTCTCCGTGCCGCAAGTCCCTCACATGGCATAAGTTCCTATGCCATGAATGAAAACCTTCAATATTCACAAGCTTCACCCTTACAATCTTCAGAAATATCATATAATTTCCCTCAAATAAAAACTCTACCCAAGCTCCCATATCGTGATTATAACACTTTATTAAGTAAATTAGACATCATAACATCAACTAAACCAATATTAAACAAAGACTTTTTACTCAATGAAAATGACCAACTCGACTTTTATATAGAAGAAAGCGCTTTATATCATATAAAAATACCAAGTGCATTCAAACAAAGTCCTCTTCGAGTTTTAATCAAAAGAAACTGTGGGAAAATTATAACATATCTTTCTTTATCTAATCAAAAACCAAGCCATACAAACCATGATCAAGTATATAATACTGATTATTTCGAATTTCGTAGCTCAGAAAGGTTTTTTCGATGTGAATTCGTCTATCTCGGAATCAAAGCTTTAACTAACTCAAAGCTAACACTTTTAGCATATTTCGGCAAAAACCGTGGGAATTTAATTACAAAACAAAGGAGTAAAAAGACTATTTTAGAACATAATTACGATATAAACATAGACGAACCAGCAATTTCAAGAGTTAAAAGCGAGAAACTCAAGAGAAATTTTATTGAAAAAAACTTGAATTTAAGGATTTTGTCTCCAAGGGTTACTTTTAGAAAAACTAAAGATTGGGTATGTAAAAGAGAACTTGCCCTTATAAAGAAAAAACTCCTGCTTGAAGAGAAAAAATCAAAAGCATTAGTTTTTATTAATAGGAAACAAATCCGTATAGAGAATTTAAAAGATGAAAAGAAAAAGGAGCAGGTATTGCAAAATAAACAATTCCAAATTTATTATTGGTTAAAAACAATCTATGCATATAAAGCTGTGATGATATTTAATAAAATGATTTGGGATAAACGTAATAAAAAAACATTAGCAATATTGATGAATATTAAAGCTCGGACTCTTCAAAAAGCATATCGTAAATCAACAAAAAACTATACAATAAACCAACTAATATCTTTTAGAGGATTAAAACTTATACAGTTTTATTATGCGACGACAAAGGATTTCGCTAGAAAAAGTGTTGAAAAAACTTTGGTTAATTTTATATGTCAAACAGCTAAAACATATCAAACTTTTAATAAAATAGCAAGTTTTTATCGAAGGGTTATAAAAATACAGAAAGCTTTTAGAGAGTATCTTATTATAAGAAATGCGAGAATTAGAAATCTTATCATTCTTTGGGATCAATGTAAAGCATTTGAAATCCGAAGATCGCTTAAGAAAAAAAAATTAATGCTTCAATTAAATGTTTCTATATATCAGAGAAAAGTGATTTTGGATTCTTATTATTTACAATGTGTGAGAAATTATTATAAGGATGATAGGGAAAGACAGGCTGAGTTGTTTTTAGAGTTGAAGTATGAGAAAAAATTTGGATTGGGTAGAGGTAGTTTTAAGTATATCCCGCTTATGCAGGATATGAAGAAGATGATTGAAGATTCTAGATTAGTTTCAGATAGGAATTATTATAGTGGAAATTTATTGGAAGTTATTAGGTAAATTAGGGTTATTATGATTTAGTTTTAAATTTAGAAAATGTAAATTTTGCTTTGTTTATGATGAAGATAATTATAATCATAGGATTTAGATGTTATTTTGATGTATTTATGATGGATATCTGATAGAAAAAATATTTGTGGGATTTTATTGATTTAGTAAAAAGTTCAACAATAAAATATACTACAATATAAAAACGTACATAAAATTTTTATATAATAGACTAAAATGGGGAATATTAAAACTAAAGCCCACTACAAGACCAAAGGTGTAATAGATATATTCTTATGGCACATTGAAAATCTTGAACTAAACAAAGCTAAATGTGCTGATATCAAAAAAATCCCAGAAGAATTCGAAGGTGACTTCATCGAAAAAGAAGCATATGAAAAGAAATTCAAGATTCCTTTCGAGCTTGTAGAAACAGATGGCAAAGTCGAGATAGTAAATCTTCAAATCATGCTTCTTTTAATATCCCAAGAAGAACAAGGAAGCCGAATCGATTTTTTCAAAGTTTTAACCAATGACCCAGAGCAGCTTATTCATTACTTTAGATGGAAATATGAGCTGATATATTCAAGAATCCCAAAATACCTTATTAGTATATCATTTATGCATCCAAAATTAGGTAAGACATTCCTAAAAACAAAACAACATAAAATACTTGATGTGTCTAATCTTAGATATATGCAGTTTACAACATCATCAGTCAATATTTTAAAACTTACTATGCTTAAAAAATAATAAGAGTAGTTATTTACTATATAATATTTTGAAGTAATACTTTGATCGAAATACTTGGCTTTTAAGAAGCAAGAGTTTAATCAAATCAATTCTAAGCTTTTGAATTATATTATTATCTATGCTATAAAGGTTATAAAAAAGATGCAGATAAAATTTATTGTAAGGGGTTAGTTAAGGAACTTAGTTAATCTTTTTTTGGGCGACAGCATTTTTAATTTGTTCCTTGACTTGAGCTTCAGGCGAGGTGTTCCATGATTTCTTTAGAGCCCAGAAATATGCAAGTAGCATAAGTATATGAAAAACTATGAGTCCATAAATCAAGTACCTGAGCTCTTTACTCAAGGATTCTGGGAGAAGCATTTATAACAATAAAATGGGAAGAATATGGTTTATTCGTCATGGTCAAACAAGTTTTAATGTTACAAGTGGACTATGGCATAAAGCTGGGGATCCACCAGAAGGAGCAGGTTTTCAATACACAGAAGAATATATAGACCCAGGGTTAACTCAAAATGGATATTCACAAATTGAAGCTAGTAAACAACAAATATTAAACTTGCCTATTGAAATTGTATATGTCTCACCAATGCTTAGAACACTTGAAACATGTGATATTATATACAGAAATCATGAAAATAAGCCACATATAATAGTTCAACCTCTGTTTACTGAATGGTTACATGTAAATCATGATATTCCTAAATACCCAAATGATTATAAACAAAGATTTGATTATTTTGACTGGAGTTTTTATGGGAATAATTATTTTATTAAAGATATTGTGAAAAATCATTATATAGATAGGATAAGTGATGATGATCCTACGTCAAGTTTACTTCAAATTATTAAAAATGCAAGTCCTGAAGTGGTTGAATCGAGAAGAGAACTTTATGAGAGGACTATAAAAGGTAAGGAATTGTTAAGAGATGCAGCTAGGGATAAAAATGTTGCTGTGATTGGGCATTCTGCTTTTTATAGGCATTTTACTTCGAAGATAAATGAGAATGGAGAGTTTTATGGACAGAAATTGTTGAATAATGGAGAGTTTGCTGAGATTCTGTTTGAAGAGTAATAGAAAGTAGTTAATTTGATTTAGATGCTGAGGGATTTAGTTTATTTGGTAAAATGTTATGGATAATTGATTTATATATGATAGTTATTATATATGGGAGTTGTTGTATGCAAAAGCCATCAAAGTAAAATAAAAAAAATCGTAAAATTTATTCAGAAAGTTGACTATTACGACTTGAGTACTACCTATTAAGGCCATATAGAAAAAGAATATCTCGTTGGTATTTCGAATACTTCTAACACATCATCTTATATTACTAGTATTGATGAGCGAAATGTACCTCATTTGCTTGCTTTAACAGATCTTACATGTAAGTTATAACATAGTCTATATGAGTAATGATATGCTTAGTGGATTTGAAATCAAAATGATAGTAGATAATGACCCAATAAGAATTGGTCATATAGCTAAAAGTAAAGAAGTAACATCTCAAAGCGGAATAAGATTTCATGAAAATGAACACATTTACAAACTTGTTGTTGATTATGATGATCGAGCTTTACGAGGAATTCGAATTTTTACAGACCAACAACTTATAGCCTTAGGTCCCAGTTATGAATCTGATTTTTATGTTGAATGCGATAAAAGCGAAAATGATAATGCTATTATAGGTTTTCTTTTAGTTTTTAGTGAAGATCGTATTGTTGAACTCTCAGCATTTTTAGCCCCAGTGACGAAGAGAAGTGAAAGTTATTCAAGACCTCGAGAGTCAACACTTGATAAACTGAGCTCCAAACTTTTAAACTACGCGAAAAATCCTAAAAAAGCGAAAAAAGACAATGACAACCTTAAATCCACTTTCAAACTTTATAAAAAACTAAAAAAAAACAACTCATTCTAATAACATTAAGCAAAAGCTAGAACTATAGCTATTCCAAGTGTGGCCATCCTTGCAAATGTTATTTCTTCGATAAGATCCCAATAAAAACTTGTATATATGTCTTTAACACAATCATCATTTGCTTGTATCTGAGGATAATAGTTAGTTTTGATATAATAAAGCATAAGTTCTTGATAATTAGGTTTATCCCAAAACTGTTTAATACAATCAGAATCAAATCTCCTAACTGTATTACACAATCCTGAAACTTCACTACTAAGCCAATTCCCCATCGATGACAAAAACAAAAAGTAATAATCATCTCCAGCAAAAAGTGAACAATATTTCGTCCCATATTGATTATTCCCACAAACACAATCTGAATAAAATATCATCCCATTACTTGTTATATTCGAAGTACAAGTTGTATAATCATCACAAGGTGTTGGTATTGAATTAGAACTAATCAAAGGTTCAATACACTGATTTTGCCAACAAGTACCACTTTGGCAAAAATAAGAAAATTGTCCTGAACATTGAGAAATAGTTGCCCCATTTTCAAGTGAAAAATATGAAACACATGTTCCTGAAAGGCATCCAGCTGAATTTACACAATCAAAATCTGTAATACAAGGGGATTCACCAACTGATAATAATTGTGTACATATGCCTGTTTTACAATAAAGTCCTGGTGAACATTCTCCATCAAGGGAACAACTTTTTTTTTCTTCTTTACCTTGACAATAACCGTATTTACATTTCCCGTATTTGCAATCTAAGGTTTTTTTGCAAGGCTCTCCTGGATATGATAAAGCTGTGGGCATTTCTACGTTTGGGATGCAGTATGATGTTTCGAAACCTATTTGACAGGAATAATCTGGGTCACAAGGGTTGAGGTACATTGTATCGTTTACAAGTAAAGTACAGGCTGATGGAGGCATGAACTGAGACCCGGAATTACATTGCATTTTGTAGCAGGATGAAGTGGCGACTGAAAGTTTTAGAAAGATGTCCATTTATAAAGGATTTTTTTTTGATTAGATTTTTTGATGTGTTTATTAGATAGGGTTAGGATTTTTTTATGATTTTTTTATGTAGAAGAATATAAGTTTTTATGAAAATTGAAGATGATATATTTAATAGGAAGTGTTATACACCTTAACACCTAAAATGAATTGCAGAAAGAGAAATGATATTAAAATATATTTAAAAAATCTAAGAACTTAAGAAGAGGAAAGTAGTGCTAGTAAAAGAAAAAATAATGATGGAGAAATTTTTCTTTTGAGTTTTTAATTCGGTGTAATATTTTTCTATTTAATCATGTTAATGCATTTTATAAATAATTTTTTGCATGGATTCTATTTTAGGAATAAGATCCATACTTAGTATGAAAGAACTTAGCATTCGACACAAACTTTTCAAAAGTTTTAACTTTGGTTTCAAGTTCATCTGATTCAAAATCATTACAAGCAGTCTTTGGAACCTTAACAACAGGAGCATTATTAACATAATTCCTAATAATAGCTTTTTTACTTTCTTTTAAATCAAAATACTCCATACTGTTCAAACTTATTTTTTTGCTTTTTTCTTGTATATTCATCAATCTATTTTGAAAAGCCGACAACGAAAACTTATCACTTTCAGCAGTTCTACTCTTCTCAATAATAGTCTCAAAAAACCCTCTTGCGAAATTCACATTCATCACACTTTTCTTAAACCCAATTGTATGAACACTTAAAGTTTTCGATGGCATATAATCAATCTTATATCCCTTGCATTTATATAAATACCAAATCCCACTTTCATCCAAAAGAAAATCTACAAGTAACTCAGTTACAACTTTTTTATCATTTTTCCCTATATTATGATTAATAGCATTAACAAGATCATTCATCATATACTTAATTTCTTGACCGATAACTTCATCAGATAAGATTTTAACTGTATCTTTAGAAGATTTAGCTAAAAAAAGTTCTTTTTGTAATGTTGACTTGTTAGTTATATTAACACTTCTTGGACAACTTGCTATATTACTTTTTTCAGGCATAAAATAATTAAAAGAACTTTTTAGTACTTGGCCAGCATATGGGAAATCTTGAAGGTTATGTTTAAATTTTGATGGGATAATCATATTGAAGCTGTTGCTTTTGAGAATACGGGCTTTAGGGAAATTCATTGAAGAGTTTATTGAAAAATACTTTGCACCTTCTGTAGCTTTCCAATAAACCCTGAGTTTAAATGGGATTCTCGCTTGGGGGATTATGAATTTTTGAATCATATGTTTAGAGGAAGTACATGTTCCCCATAGAGAAAGAGCATGTTTTGTTGAAAAACTTATAGAAATCCCTTCTTCTGATGTGTGAATGTATTTTGGCAACCCTTCTTCATTAGGTTGTAGTTCGAAAAACTCTGAAATTGAACTAATTAGTTATTACTTTTTTTTCTCAGATTTTATTATACCTTTAACGGTTTTCAAATAAATAGAATCTTTATTTGGAAGTTTTAATAGAGTTGGGATTATATTTAATGAATATGATTTCGGACTATTTGCTAATAATTCATATATGTCAACTGGACCATCTAAACTTTTTAGGACTTTTTCTATTTCTCTACACAAACCCATATCTTTAAATAGTGAAGATCTTTGTGAAATCCTTCTTGATGTTCTTGTATTGTTAAAGTTCATTAGATGAATTTATTATTATTTGTAAATGGATTATTTTAGATATTATTATTTATTTGATATGTTTTATTTTATAAATAGCTTTGTTGGTGAAGCTATTTTGGTTTGGGTGTGTTGTGTGGTTTTGAAGTGCAAGTTTGGATTTATGACTTTTTATAATCGATAAGATAGATTTTGGGTTTGAATAGAAATGCTAATTGGAATTGGTTGTTAAAATAATTATTGGTTGGTTTCTATGATGTTGAGAAATATAAAATATTAAGTATATATAAGAATTTATTTGTAGGGAAACTGTGATGGTTTATTAGAGATTAAGTTTATAAGTTGAGGAGTTAAATAATTATTTGTATAAATAATTGCTGATTTGTTTAATTTTTATGGGAATATTATTTTTGCATGATGCTCATAAGAGTCTGGATAGAAAAAATTATCAATACCTATACATCACAAAAATCAACCATATTTTTAACAACCAAAACAACCATCAATTTTCACACTCAACCATTATATCTCTCCTATTACAAACAATATATTCTACTAATATCAAACTATTTAACATCATATTCCACATTAATAGTCATCTTATAACAAAATATCATTAATCTAAAAACAACTTCATTTCTATAAGATAATATATAAATATTCCATATATTAAGTAATACTATTTAGCCTTTTGCAAATGCTGATTCAATGAATGCTCCCATTTGTTAGGAGGCAAAAACCATTTCCCATAATTTTTCCTTCTGCTAACCGGAGTATTTAATTCAGGTTTTTTATGCCTTATCATGGTTTTCTGTGGAAAAACAACTCTTCGTATTTCTACAGTCTTGGGTCTTGAATGTTTTTCGCTTTCCAACCTTCTTTCAAACTGTATTCTTTCATGCTCAGACCAATGGGTATCCAAAACATCTAATTGAATATGAGGATTCTTATAAGATAGATTAGGAAGGTCTTCTATATGAGACATTTTGTACTTTTCTCTAGTCGACACTTTATCAACTTTTATAGTTGGGATTTCAAATTCTTCAAGCTTTCTCATAGAAATATCAGGAAAATCTTCAATGTCGCTTGCAACTGAGTCTTCGTGAACTGCTAACTCTGAAGTTCTTCTAACTGAAGTTCTGAATACTTTTTTCTCGTTTTTTAGGAAAATCCACTGTAGTCCCCAAAGACTTTTCCTTAGTTTTTTGTTCATTATTTTAACAGTTGTGAGAGAAATTACCAAAATGATAATCTAAATAGAAATTTTATAGCAAGTAAAATATTACAGCTTATGAAAAACTACAATGAATGATTTTAATATAAATTTAGGATTAAGTTTACATAGGATAATGTAATTTTTATAAGAAAACTCAGATTTTATATCAAAATAATAATATGATATTTGTGTAAATCTGCTTATAAAGGTGAT
>MPUH01000185.1:0-87581 GCA_001970955.1 Stentor coeruleus | reverse complement strand
TTATTATAAATTTCAATGAAATCCCCACTTTTTGTTATGTAGATTTTCTCATCATTTGTAACAAGCACATCTTCAAATTTCTCATTTTCTGGAGGATTAATTTTAATTATAATTGATGAATTATTTTGATTGATTTCTTGAATATCAAAACTTACTATCATAACTTTCCTCATTGTATTCATGACAATAAAACATTTCTCAAATGTCGACCCCCAAGCAATTAAAGCATCAAAATCCATAATATTTTCAAGCTCAATAATTTTATCTCTTAAATTCCCCTTAATACTTTACAATATACCAATGAGTCAATCTTTTTATATTATCTTTTATTAAAATCCAATAATAATCATTACTACATTTAATAATCTGTTTGTATTCTACGTTAATTATAAGGGAATTTCAAACTGGTTAAATGGATTTTATTTTCTAATGTAATTTCGCATAACTCATTATTTTTGGGTGTTAAAAAACTTAGATTTGAATGATGGATTTTTATAATGAAAATGTTGATGTTTTTGAGCATTTCAATGAGAATTGATGTAAAATAAGATTTATGTTCTTTTTTAATTTGATCTAATTGGACTACATAGTTATTTTTTTTTTCTTGTAATTTTGCAATAAATTTTAAAACTTGATCTTTGCTATATTTGTTGGAAATCATGAATTTTTTTATGAGTCGGTTTGAAGATTTTAGGTTTTTTTGATTTGTGAACTTGTCTTTTAAGTCTTTTAGATTTTGTTGAGGTACTTTATTTTCTTCGTTTTGATGTCTTGTGGAAAATAACTTTTTTAGTTTTTTGTACTTTTTCTTGATATCAAGGAAATATTTTTCCATAACTTTCCTTACCTCGTCATTATAATACTTCCATTTATAATAAAGCATTTCTTGCACCTCACTTAAGTCTTTTGAAAAGTCTTCTTCTTGAATATAATTATTTATAAACCTTCTAAATGATAGATTAAAGCTTATAGAAAAAATATTTTCCTCAAATATTTCTTCTAAAAAATTGTCTATAAGCCCTTTAATTTCATCATCTAACCTGTTAACTTTTATATCCAAAGTTTCAATAAACAACATGATATTATTTGAATCCTCACTAAGGTACAAATCATATTCATCAGGATGAATCTCAACTTCATTTAAAAATATTATGTCAATTATTTTTTCTTTAAGTTCCTTTGCAACTTTAACTTTATGAGCTTGGCTTTCAATCCCATGAGGATTTATAAGACACCAGTTTTTAATATCAATATCTGATATACAGGCAATTACAATAGGGCAAAGATCAGATAATATTCTTATTCCATATACCAAAGGATGGTTTATATAAATTTGTTTATTTAGGATAAAAGATTCATTATCACATTTATACCAAAGAATAGCTTTTTTTTGTTCTATTGAATAATAAAGTATAATTCCCTCCGATCTTGGGCTTTGTATGTTTTTTACATCAAAAAAGTTATTGATTTCTTGTAGAATATGTTTTTTGTCTCCATAAATCCCTAAAGTATAAAATGACTCAGGGTCGTTTGTTGTAAAAAACTCTAGTGCTTCTTTACTTATTTTGTATTTGCATATTGAATTATTTGTAGTATCTTCAGTTAAAAAAATTACTAGTGTTAAAGATTTTACATATGAACTTTGTGACTCATTTACTTCAGAAGGTTCTATTGAGGATCTTCGGGCTGTGCTTATATCGATTGAGCCAAGTCTTATTCTATTTTTATTTGATAAGGATGTTGAAGTTCTATATGCCATTATAAGTAAAATTATATAATTGGCTTTAATTAAATCAGTGTTTCCCAAGGCTGGATTTTTTAGTGTTAAAAAAAGATTATTTGTTGCTAGGGTTAACCCCAACAATTTTCATGGTTCCGTTGTAGAAGGATTTAAGGAAAATAAAAATAATTATTTTTGTAGAATAAACAAAATGTAGTAAAATTGGTATGTGTTACCTTAGGTGGTTAAAATTTATTTGTGTTTTTAAGTTAAATATAGACTCTGCTTAGAAGAAATGATTTATTATTAATTTGATGCTTTCTGTTTGGTATAGTTTTGATTAGAAGGTGTTGTGAAAGTGGGATTTTTTGTAATTATTAATTAGAATATACAATATTTTAGCTAAAATTAAGAATAAATTTGATTATATAAAGCTGAAGCATATAGTAAATTTATTCTATTGAAATGCATGCAATCTTATGATTTTTTATTATTGTATAAACTGTAAATTAGATTTATAAAATGACTAAAAGTTGAATTCCATTATTTTAAACTATTATATTCGGGTTAACGCTGCAAAAAAAGCCTAAGCAGAAAATCCAAAAAGACAAAATTTACATTGATGCTTATTTAGTGTAATAATTACATGAGAAAAGTAGATTTTTTCGATCGAAAACAAGGATATTATTAACGAACAAGCTGAAAAGCGAATGGAATAATCGCTTTCAGTGTTTTCTCACACATTTAACTTAAAAAACGTAGGATAATATATTCTATTTAATAAATCATACTCGAATTTCGAATTATCTAAAATATAAGCAATATTTTTCTTATATTATTTGATTAGCATTATTGTTTTAGTTAATTTATTATTATTAAATAATTAAAAAAATTATTTTTTTTTAAACTTCCTCTTTGACCATTTTTTATCAAAACTTAGAAATATGCAAATATTCTGTACAATGCCGATGACACTTCACAAGGTCCATCGTAAAATTTTTTTAATTTCTTTTTGTATTTCGGTGAAAACAATACCTTTTTAGGTAAATCTTTCATTTCAATCATACGATAATTTTGTAGTAAATATATTCTTCTTCTTGGTGTCGGATAACGGCACCAATAAAATTTCATATAAAAGCATCTTGTTTCGTTTGGTTGATATGAATATCTAACCCACTTTTTATAATAATAATAAGACTTTGTGTTCATTGGGTGGATTTTAGAATTTGCATGATAATATTTTCTAAAATTTTTCCCACGCATATTGAAAAGAAGACTTTCACTTTGAGTATATCTATTATAACTCTTTTGTTGATTTATTCGTTCAATAACTTCTTTTGATATTAATAACTTAGTTTTTTTGTGATCTTTTTTCTTGTTAGGGCATTTTAGATTATAATTCATTTTATATTGTAAAGATAACTTATATGATCTGATATTTTGTTAAACATTTTTAATGTAATTTTATGATGACTGTTCAGTTTGTGATTTTGAATTTTAAATTGTGTATAACCCTCCAACAATAATTTCCCATACCTCCACAACTAAAAATTATATATATTGTTATATCCTACATAAAAAAATCACTATTTCAATACAAAATATTCAATCCTCAGCAAACTTTCTAACTATTTCAACACAGAGAAAATAAATATGAACAATTTGTGGAAAAATATGAAAAGCTCTTTAGGGTTATTTATCCTAGTTACAATAGTCAATTCAACTTTAAACCCTGAAGATACATTAGAAATAATAGGCAATTCTTGTATGTTGACTCCACCATTTAATATAACAAGTTTTACTGTAGATCCTTGGCCTCCAGTTATTGAAAGTATCTTAACATTTAATATGACTGGAATATTTACTAAGAAAGAATATGTTTCTCAAATGTATTCAAGCACAATATATGATGGAAATTGGGTTAGAAAAGGTTATGATATAGATGAAGAGTTTTTAGCAAATTCATCTGTATCGTTTATTAGTGATGTGCTTGCAGGAAATAAATATGGAGACTACTCCCAGCAAATAACACTTTTAGATGAACGATTTGGAATTAAACGCTTGGTATGTTGGCAATTCGCTTATTTTTTATGAGAAAAATAATATAAAAGTAGCTTATATAAGGGTTGTGAGGTTTGAATACACAGCAAATTTCTCTTATTGTCCAATTTCTTATTCATTTATATTTCTCACCAGTCAATTAATCAATTTTCCTGTACTTAAATCTTTTCTTAACTCGTGATATTTGCATTTTTTTCCTATTCGTGCAGGTCCATTATTGTCTGAATTCCCTGAGCTGCCTTCAACAAAATTTATTCAAGTTTCTTAATTTTCTTTTCTATCCAATACCTACATCTCCATTTTCATCACTAATATCACATATATTTCAACTACCTTTTCTCTATAAAAATCATACCTTTAAAACCTAAAATACCATTTTTATACCTAAGCTATCCATATTTCCTACCTTCTTCTTTCCAAATTCTTATATTCTCATGATCATATTAATTTTACCTTTATTTTCTGACTTCCTCACCAAAACCACCAATGATTTACCCCATCTATCAAAAAAAGTCAAATTATCCTTTTTCTAACAACCCTATAATAAAATCCTTTATCAACTTATAAAACATATAAAAAATGTATATATCGCCAAAGCCCAACCAACTAAAAGTCATTGAGCAAATAAAACCCCGTCTAGTCCGAATCCATATGCCTGAAATTTACAATTCTTTTGATGCTGAGGTGAACTCAACCAAAAAAAAAAAAATCCCTAAACCAAAAAAACTTGAATCTATTTCTTCATCTTCAGCCACTGATTTAAATCGTGTGAAAGGTACTATAGGAAAATCATATCAATTTACAGTAGATAGACTTCTAAGTAAATCAGAAATAAAAGCTTATACTCAAACAGACCGGAGTCATTTTGATGTATCATCATATTCTTTACATAGTAAATGGACACAAATTTTCATACAAAATTCAGAACTTCTAAGCAAAACTAACATAAAAAAATTTGAAGGCTTGAGAGATGCTATTGATCTCATGAAACAAAGCATTTTTTCAAACATCAACCTCAATGAAATTACAAAACTGACGATTTTCGACTCAATTTTCTTAGTTTTTTCTCAGTTCCACGAAGTCTGCCAAGAAGTTAAAAACGCCCAAAGCCAGTTGCAGGCAGAGATTTATAAAGCAAAAGCTGAGATTATGATATACAAAGATCAAGTTAGTGATTTGAAAGAGATAATCAATAAAAAAAAAACTAAAACTTCACCTAACAAAACTTTAGATGATAAGATTAATACCAAAATACATGAAGTCCAAAAGAAAAATAATATAGAAAAAATCAGACTTTTAGCTAATCTTGCATTATTAGAAGAACATTGTAAACAGCTTAAAATATCGAATAAAGCTGAAGAAAATAATGTTGATCTGGAAAGGTATAAAAGGTTATATGAAGATTCATTAGCCAAAATTGAGAAACTTAAACATAAGAAAAAAAACATGAAGTATAGGTTTCAATTGGAAATAGGGGAAATTAAGAATAAAAATATTGAAGATAGTGAGTTTAGAAAGGAATATTCTTCGAAAATGTCTGAGTGTTTAGAAAAAATTGAAGTTCTCGAAGGAGAAAATACCGAGTTTAGACTAGGGGAGAGGAAATGGATTGATAGGATTAAAATGCTTACTGAAGACTTTTCTAGGTATGTAGGTTATAGAGAATTATATAATCAAGTTAATGAATCTTTACGTTCATTAAAACTCAAATACAATCATCTTGAACTTGAAATCATTGCAGGAAGTATAAGTCGTAAATCAGATACAATAACTTGGGTTTCTACTCAAGATCCAATTTTTGATAAAGTTCGTATTGGTACTACTTATCCTGATTTAACATACCCAATTGATTTTCAAAATACGTCTGAATTCCATCTTTACTCACCAACTTTTTCAGCTTATCTTGAATTACCAAATGATCGATTTGCTAATGAACCTCAATTTCCTAACTGGCTTGAAGTCAATATTCGTGGGATTTATGACTCAAAATACTATGAACACCTTTGTTGTAGTATGGAAACAGGTAAAACTCCAGCTAGATTTTCTGATTTTGTGTATACATGGATAGGGAAATATTGTATTGATGATAAAACTCATACAGTCACCGAGTTAGAATGGTGGAAAAAAGATACAATTGATACATTAAGGGTTAAGTTTCTAACTGCATTGAAAGCTGAGAACACAAGGAAGGTATGGGAAATATTTACTTTTCAAGAGTTTTTTAATGAAGAACTTATGCTAGACGAGTTAGCATTTTTTTTGCATTGCAGGAACTTAATGTTTAAAGGTCCACAATTAGCTCATACACATGGGAAATTCTCTAGTTTCCACTATATAGATCGCGAGTATTTAAATGAGATAATTGATTCAGTAATGCATAAACTCACGGCAAAAGAGCGACTAGACCTAAAAAACCAATTATATTCTCGTTCTAAACCAATGGGCAAAGGTACAGGTATTGAAAGCAGCTTCGTAATTCCTATATAGGCTTTAAGGCTTCTACTTGAATACTATATCCGTGAAAAAAAGTCGAAATTCCTCAACATAATGGAAATTTTCGAAAAAGCCCCAAAAACCGAAACAGGTGGAATCAGTTTTTCATCCTTTAAAAACATCTGTTATTCCCTAAGTCAAAATCTTACTGAAAACCTTATCTGTAAAATATTTCGAACATCTTGGGCTATAAGTAAAGGTCAAGTTGATAGTAAAAGTTTCTTTATCGCTGCTCAAGAAGAAGGTCTTTTTTATCATTGTCTTCAATTACGTTGTCTAGGTAAACCTCTTCTTCTTGATCAAACTCAAAACATTAAAGATCAATCAAGTTCAAATTCAGCTAAATTAGCTTATGAATTATATGTTAAAAATAGACAAGGGTTGAATATGATAAAAGAAATATGTAAAGGACTAGGTGTTGCTGAACTTATAGAAAATGTTTATAGATTAGAAGATCTTATGTTAAAAAAAGGTCAAGAACCATTGGAAAATTATAATGGACTTGAGTTAAGTGATGTTTTTAGACATTTATGGATGGTTGTTATTAGGATACAGATTATTTATGAAGAACATAATAAGAGATTGTTGTATAATCCTGCGGATATTGGGGGGATTACAAGAGCTACGGAGAATTTTTTAAATGCTGTGCAGGGATTGTTGTTAAATAAACTACAGACAAAATTTGCTATTAGGAAAATACAGAAGGTTTGGAAGGAGAAAGCGAGAAAATCGGTTGCTGTCGCTGCTACGGTGATTAAGACAATCACTTTGCTTAAAAGAAATATTAAAAAGGGATGATTTATAAGTTAAGATAGGAAAGATATTTTGAATATAGTTTTTTATTTGTTGTGTGATTTTAGAAGGATTGTGTTGTAATGGTGATTTAAGAAATAAGGGTAAATTATTAAATGGGTGTTTCAGATTATAGATGAATATTATATTTATAATGCCTAAAGATTACCAAAACAAGAACTCAGAGGGTTTGAATAAAAGTCAAAACTTTTATAAACAGCTTACAAGAAAAATTTCTGCTGTAAATAAACGGATGCTAAATTCTGAAATCTTCCAAGACCCTATAGAAAAACTAGAAAAAGAAGCATTAAGAGGTTGTGTGACTGATAAAGGTGAAGCTAAGAATAAAAAGAATATCCCAAAAAAATCAGATATGCTAACTTTAATACTCCAGTCTGAACATAAAATAAATTCTAACAACTGTATACTCAAGCTTCCAAAAATGCCATTTGGTAAACATAACACCTATAACGAAGATGAGCATTTTGTAATGAGACATTTCTTAAACACAGACCGTGATATCAATAAAATGCAAAGTGAAGATCTCAATGAAATAAATAAAAAATTCCATTTATACGAGAAGCGTAAATTAAGTACCAAACGTAACAAAACTGGTTATGTAAAATCAAGATACTATAAATCATACGATACATATGATATGGATCATGGTGATCTTAAATGTAAACGTGAAGAAACAATATTAAATGGTTATAATCATGATAAAGAAAAGTATATGAAATACATATATGGACCTCAAATTGAAAAGAAAACTCCTAAATCTACAGTGAATAAAATCCAACAAAATGAATCTATAGAAAGATTGCATAATACAATAAAGAAAACTGATTCAGAATTGGCTTATTTTTTAACAACTAAGTACCCTATATTGTTTTCACGTGAAAGCTCAAGAAAAAGTGAGAATTTGAAAGCTTCGTTTCTTAATTTAAACATGAGTGCAGGCTAGGATTGTAGGCTTTTATATGGAATTTTTAGAATTTAACATAAAATTATATTAAACTTGGCATATTTCATGGATATGTAGTACTTTAAGTTTGAAATAAGAGTTTTAGCTATATTGATTAGGTAGGATTAATGGGGAAAATATGATTTATAATGGATTGGGATAATTTTTATTGATACTATGTGAGGAAAATAGCGGTTTTGGACAATTTACAGATTTGTATTTTTTTTTTAGGTAGATGTAGAATATACTGATGAAAGAATCGTTTTCGAAACATAGGGCTTAGAGAGCTTTTGATGAACGTAATTTGTTGAAGTCTGTGTGATTTTGGATATGCTCTCGTAAATAATGGTTTAAAACACTAAAATTAGAGGGCTATAAGAAAAGTTGGGAAATATATCAAAATACAAAAATAAATTCTTCAAAGACTTTTTCCATTTGTCAAAATTATCCTAATAATTCACACCATCTTATTCTCTACAAAAAAAAAACTCATCAAAATTATTAATTATTACCTTTAATCCCAGTCTCTAATTCACCTGCAAGCCAGTCCTTCCTATTTTCCAACTCGACCTTCTTTTTTCACATTCATTTGACTTAATTCTTTTATGCGACAAGCTTTTCCTTTCACTAGCAATCCCCCCAATACTTTCCATAAACTCTTCAAAAGGTTTATAAACCGTTCCATTCTTACACAGTAATTGGCCACTTTTAACAAGCATGATAACTTTTTTATTATTAAAAATATACCCTTGTTCCTGATCTTTAACAAACTTTCCTAATATTTTAAACTCTTTAGTTTTTTGTTCAATTAAAGCTTCAATTTCATCACTTTTATTCATATTTTGTCTAAGAAACAAAGATTTGTTTAGAGCTTTTATATTATTAAGTTCTTGGGTGAGTTCATTAATTTTTTTATCTTTAGTTTCAAGCTGACTTTTTAATGGGATTTCAGATTTACCAGTTAGATCATCGATTATTTGTAATAAATATGAAGATGTTGGAAAAGCATTTTCGAATTCATTTTTGAGGTCATTGAATTGTTCTGATTGGAGTTTATAAGCTTGTGCTTTATGTTTGTTTTCATCTTGAAGTCGGGTGTTTTCAGCTTGTAAAGCTTTACTTTCGGTTTTGACTTTTAGAATATCGAATTTCATATTAGAAATAGTGTCTTCTGCTGTTTGTAAGTCGTTAAAAATATTTTGTTCACGTTTTTTGCTTTCTTCTTTTTCCCGGGCAAGTTCAGCTTTTAAATTAAGGTTTCGTTCTACAAGGCTTTCTTTAGCTTTTTTTTCAGCTTCAAGCATTTTTCGGGATTTTTCTAATGAGTTTTTGAGCTCTCCATTGATTTCTTTAGCGATTTCTTGCAAAGTGAATTTCCCCTGTTTAAACTCCCCAAAGAATTTTTTTTCTGCTAAAATCCCACTGGTTTTACCAGGTAAATTCTGTAGTAAAAGATTGCTTTTCTGAAGGTTTTCTATATGGTTTATATCTTGAAAGTCCTCGAAATCATCATTTCGTATTAAGATTTTTCCTAGAAGTTCAGATGATGAGTCGAAAAGTGGCACACAAAGTTGGCTGTTGTAAGAAAATAGATAAGAGCTGAGAAGTGGACTTTGGCCTAACTCGGTAGAAGTGGTATTTAGAACCAGTTTGAAGTCTGAGTTTTGAGGAAGTGAGAATGCAGAGTCGTTAATTGAGATACTGGCACTGGAGGTTGTCTTTAGGATTAAAGATAAGTTTTGATAAGTAAAACTGGGGTGATAGTCAGCATGAATGACTCTAAGCTTTGCCATAGTTATAATTGAAGCTATTAGTTATAAGCTTTTTTTGCTGTTAATAATATGAGGTTTTTATAAGGGCTTTAATTAGGGAATTCGTTTATAAGTTTTATTTGGGTATTGTGAGAGAGGGATTTTTTGAATGTTTTTATATGTTTGGAAAATAGATAGAAAAAAATTAGAGTTTTTTTGGATGTGGTTTAAGAGATTGTGATAATAAAAATTCTGATGATAGTCATTAGGATTGAAGATTTTTAAGATGGATGTTGAGATAAGAGATTTTGTTGATAAAGATTTTTGATGTTTGCAAAATGTGTTTTTTAAACTGTTTTGCAATTTTAACAAAGAAAAAATTAGTTATTAGATTTTTGTAGGTAAGATACAATGTTTTATAGAAGACTTTTATAAATAGATGTCTAAAATTATGTATATATAAAAAAATATGATAAAGATAAGCACTAAATGTGAAAATACACAAATAATGACTACCAGAGAACCTATAAATACTTTTAATCTATAAAAGCAGATAACATTATAAACCCACATTTGGCAAATTATAATATAATTCATTTATATTATTTCTATATATCCATAATAAAATAATTCATAAAAGCAAATAGTCTAAAAGAAAAGGTAAAGAGATTTTTATACTATAGACACTGGTAGTTTAATCAAAAGCTTCAAAAAGTTTTAATTTTAATTTTAGTTTTAATACTTCATTATATCCACTCTATGATAAAAACTTCTTTTAAAATTGTAGCATCTCAGAAAATTAGTATTGTGTATGTCATAAAAATCTGAGACAGGTTTAAAGGTTTAATTACTAGAACTCAGATTAAAGATATTTCTCAACCTATATTTTAATTTTGTGCTATTTTTATGAAGAGTTTTATAAAACTCATGATTAGAATAGAAATTTTCATAGCAATAAGATTTCTAGTCTAATAAACTAAATCATAACCATACAGTTAATTATTAGAAAATCTTTCAGGTGGTAAAGGAATATCTGGCTTTTCTAATTTTTCAAGTTTTTCCACTTTTTCGAATTTCCTATTATCTTGCAATATACGTGAAGATGATGAGTTGGGCTGGATTATATTTTTCAAACGATTCAATTCTCCTTCACGTTGTTTAAGTTGTGTCTGTCCACTTCGGATCATATCTTTGAGTATTTTTATTTCACGTTCTTTATCTTCAAGCTGGTTTTCGAAATTTTTCATTTCCTCAGCAAGTAGAGTCCTGAATTTCGTATGTGCCTGCTGCAAACTTCTTTTCAATTCCTCAACATCTTTATTAAGTTTCAAAATAACTCCATCTTTCTGAAAAATTATTGAATCCTTAGCAAAAAGATCATTTTCCAAACTTTTCATCTTACTTATAACATCTTTAATCTGCCCTTCTCTAACTTCCATATTTTTCTGCATATCTTGATATTCTTTCTCCAGCATCCCATATTTGAATTTCCCTTCTTTAAACTGTTGTTCAAGGCTATTGTATTTACTTGTTATATTCTCATAATTCTTTCTAATTTCTTCAATTTTCCCATGTAAATCAGAGTTTTGGCTTTGCAGCCTTAAAAAATCAGCTTGTTTTTCAGCCAAACTCTCTCCAGAAAGTCTATTTTTCTTATTAATTTCCTCAATTTCTCCTTCTAAACTTTTAATTTTGTCTAAAAATACCTTTTTTTGTTGAGAATTTTCTCCTTTTAGCCCATTAATCACATTTTCAAGCTCTTTAATTCTATCTTTCATTATATCTCCTTGTGATTGTATAAGGTTTATAAGCCTTTCTTTATCTTTTAAAGCTGTTTCAAAGGTTTTAATCCGGTTTTGGAACATGTTGTTTTGGTCGATTCGCATTTTTACCTCTTCTTCCAATGCTCTTTTAGCTTCAAGTTCATTTTTTACATTCTCTAATTGACTTATGGCTTGATTTAATTGTTGAATAATCGATTTAACTTCACCTTGATATGATGATTCTTTAAGTTTTAACTGTTCTTCTAATTCTTTAGTTTTTTTAGCTTCTTCTTTTAGCATAACCCTCACATTTTCTACTTTAAGAGATTGTTCATAACATATTGTTTCTATATTGGATTTTTCAACTTTCAAATTGTCGATTTCAGAGTTTTTTGATTTAAGTTCAAGTTCTGACTTTTTTAAACTGTCATTAAGGTCTTGTAGTGACCTTTGTAGTTCTTCGCTTGCTTTTAGTTTTAAATTACATTGATAGATAGTTTCTGAAGACTTCTCCAGCTCATGAGACAACTCCAAAATTTTACTATTCAAAGCTGTAACAGAATTATTCGCATTTCCCAACTGGACCTGGGATTTTTTCAGTTCATTTTCCATATCCGCCAAAACATTCTGACACTTTTCCAACTCTTTCCTATATTTTTCTTCACTTTTTTCTATTACTTCTTTATCTTTTATTAGCTTATCTTTTTCTATATCCCACTTTTTCTTCTCATTTACCCAACTTGTTTCTTTATTTTTATTTTTTTCTTCTAACAAATCCTTTTCTTTCCCAACTTTTATAATATCTTCTTTAAGTTTTAATATAATCTCATCTTTTTGTTTGCTATTATTTTCTAAATTACATTCTCTTAGTTGTGCATCTAATACAATAAGCCTATCATTTAAAACTTGTATTTGTCTATCTCTAAGTTGTACTTCTTCATCTAATATTTTAAGTTTTTCTTGTAAAGCTGTATCTGAGTTTTTATCTAACATTTGTGATACAATTTTTTGTCTTGTACGAATTTCAGCTTTTAATCCAGCAAGAGTACTTTCTTTTTCTTTGATTTCACGGTCAAGTTTTTTATTTGAATGAACTTTTGTTGTTGGAGGACGTTTGGTTTCGATAGGATCTATTTGGTCTTTATTGTCTTCTGATTGAAGAGTTGGAGTTAAGTTTTTTGAAGAGCGGCGAGAAGACATTTATTTATGTTGGAAAGATGTAGGAGTATAGAGATTTTTTAAATTTAATTATAAGATAAACTTTAAGAAACTTGATCGGAGGATTGGTTAGAGTTGTATTTGAAATTAGGTTTATTTTAGAGGAAAATGTTTTGAAATAGTTAGGTTTAGGTTTGGAATTGGGCTATTTTAATATTTTGTGGTTTGTCAAATTGTTTATTGTAATAAAATAGATTTGTTAGTGATTATTTAGAATTCATTTACTCTATGCTTTTTATCTAGGAATATGATTAATTATATGAAATTTAAGTAAAATAGTGCTTCTAATTATTAAGGATATTAACTAATGATTGATATAGAGGCTCAATTTTTTCTTAGAAGCCAACTATAAATTATCTTATTTTCTAGCCGGGGTTTTTATATGTATTTTCTTAAAATAAAATTAATTATTTGATAGCATAATGCTTTTAATAATAATATAAAATGTCTTGATGCCTTTTAAGTATAAACAAAAATCAGCTTTAATATCCAAGAAAATCAGTTAATTCAGCACAATAAATAATTTCACAGTTTCTAAAGAAAAAACTTTATAGCAGGTCTTTTTTAATACAAAACAAAAAAAAACTTAGGAAGCTATACTTCTTTATTCAATCCACTAAGTGAACTTTTAAACAAAAAAAAGATTGCATAAGCTGTGGATTAGCAATTAATATTAGCAGTACAGATTTACAATAAATCTTGAATAAAAAGATAAGCTTTTTATTGAGAAAATTACTCTGAACTTTTTTATAAATCAGAATATTGAGTATCTTAAAAGTTTTTTATTTCATAAAATCAATCTTTCACTTACCGAAATATAAGAATAAACTAAAAAAAGTCAATTAAACTAAGTCTGAATTGTAATTTTATACAAGGTGTCAATAATGTAGATTCTTAGGAGAATGCTTTAAAAATGACTTTGATTAGATTTTTATAAGTTTCAATTTATCTAAAAACAACAAACCTTTCATAGATTTAAAAGCTGATTATTTACAAAACTTTATATTTTGCTTTCAATATCATATTAAAATTTAAGAAAAATAATATTTAATGAAAAGCTATAATTCAAAGCAAGAAAGAAAATGGATTCCTAAATCAAAATCTCCACAAAAAATATTATACACCTATACAGTTTTCCAATTAAATTATTCTAATAAAAAAAGCTAAATCTCGAATTGTATTCGAATATCATATTGATCTAGCCTTAAATTTCAATCTTTTTATTAAAACTATAACTAGCATAAATAACATTAATACTAAATCTTTCTCATAATTTTTCCCTCTAAGCATATCCAAAACCAAAAAAAAAGCATCAAAAAAATCTCACTATTTAATTTCCTAACACACTTTCATCACTAATCCTAAACCAATTTCCTAACAAAAATATCCAATCATCCAATTTCCTAACAAAAATATCCAATCATCCAATTTCCTACACCCTAAAAAATCATAATACATCTAATCAATCATATAATGATCAATCATCTCTAAACTAACTTAATGGAAGATTAAGAAGAGTGGAGTTGTTTCCAGGGATGTACATAACCCCAGATGACCTAGAAAGTGTCTCAGCAATTTTCTTAGAAGCTTCAAGTCTTCTCATTTCCAATATAGTTGTTCCATACTTCTCATAAGCCTGCCTTAATAATTTTCCAGCATCAGCTTCTCCTTCAGCCTTAATAACAGCAGCCAATGCTTCTTGTTCCATTTGTTGTACAACATATTTAGCTCTTTCAGCATCTTGTTGAGCGACTTGTTTTTGCTCACAAGCTGTTGTAAACTCTTTGCCAAATACTAAATGAGTCAAAGCAATATCTTCTAAAATTATATGAAATTCACTTGCACGCTGGGTAAGTCTTTCACGTATTTCACGTGATACATGTTCTCTATGTGTTAAAAGTTGTTCAGCATTGTATTGGGCAATTACGGATTTTAATACTTCATTTGCGATTGATGGAAGAATTCTTTCATCGTAATCACGGCCTAGGTTTAAGTAGAGTGTATTTAGAAATTCTATTTCTGGACGATAAAGGATTCTTAGGTCTAGAGTTACGATTTGAAGATCTTTAGTACCGGTTTTCGCGTTGATTACTTTAGGGGTGGTTCTGACTTCAAAGAGAATTGGGTATTGGAGGACTGGGATTTTGAAGTTGAGCCCTTCAGAGTGGATTTTTGGTTTGAGGCCCGAGTACCTGTCGAAAATCAGAGCTCTTTGGCCACCGTCTACAACAAACAAGCACTGCCCCATAAAGAAAGAAATGCCAGCTGCAGCCAAGCCGATTCTGCCAAGATTAGTGAGTCCTGATTCAAGGAAGTTCATGAGCAAATTATTACCATTAAAGACTTAAAGTTTAATAATAAAAATACTCAAAGAACTTATTATGATGAAATAAAGTATTCTAAGCTAAGAATTGAAATAAATTAAGTAATATTTATATATGGAAGAAAGCATCCTTCGTTGTATTAGGCAAATGTCACCAAAAAAAGAAAGTTACCCTTTAGGTGCGAAAATATTAGAAGAAAACTTCAGGTCTAGTACACCTAAAATATACTACTCTGATTATTATATTTTAAATCCTCCAAAATCTCACTTGTCGAAAACAAAAAAAGTATACCAAAGACTGTTAGAAACTCATAATACTTCAAAATTAGCAAGTGATGGTAAATGTTATTCAGAAGAAAAACAATGCTCAAGCCCTGTGAAATCTGAATTCGGGCTATCGACAACTGCTCAAACCCTTTGCTCTCCAATAAAATGTAAAATGTCCCAAGATGATTATCTGAAAAAAGTTCAGGAACTAGAATCGGAAAACCAAAAATACATTGAGTTTTGTAATTCAGAAATCCGTCGTCATCTCTTAGAAAAAGTATTATTTATATAGAAACAATGGGCTGAAACATCAGAGAAACTCAAATCGTATTTTAATAAAGACCAAGAGATTATTAAAACAGAAGAACTTTTCAAAGAAAACTATCAAATCAAAGAAGAATTTCGATTATATAAAGACCAAGCTGAAAAAAACATCCAAGACCTTAAAGACGAAGTTGACCATTTAATGAAAATGATTGAGAATATATCATCGAAATAATAGCTAATAATTTTTAGTTGATATAAAAAATCAGAATAATTTTGGTATAAAAAACATGAATTGGTCTTTCTGTTAATTCAATAGAAATAAAATATTAAACTAGATGTTTATATTCCATATAAATATTAAAATCTATAAACTCCCTATTCCCTATACATAAAATCCTGCATTTAAAAAACAACTAAATTTTTCTCATATATTTCCTATAATATCCACATAAACCCGCACAAATTCATCTGCAAAATTTTTATACCTTCCCTATCCTCACACCTAATAAAATATCATCTTATAAATCCTTTATCTCAAAAAAAAAAATCTAATCTCAAAACCTAACTTTCTCATATCTATTCACTAAAAATCGCTAAGTTAATACTAACTACTCAATTTCAAATAATAACTGATCAACTTGGACACTCTGTCCAGCCTTAACATGAACTTTCTTGACAACTCCAGGCCTTTCAGCTTTAAGTACATTTCTCATCTTCATAGCTTCTAATATAGCTAATTCCTGGCCCATTTCAACCTTCGTTCCTTCTTTAACAGCAACTGAAATAACAGCTCCAGGCATAGGAGCTAAGAATTCTCCTTTACTAGATGCATCAGCATCTCCAGTTTCACAATACTTAGACAGTTCATATTGATTAGGGGTCAAAATATCTACTTTAAAGAAATTTCCTTGATAAGAAATATGATAACCTGAATGTGTATGGTCATAAAACTGAACGTGCATAGTAGTGTCATTAACTTTACCACTAATAAGAGGAGATGTATTATCCCAACAAACCTCTGTGTTAATTTCAACTTCATTACCTTCAGTACTTAAAGGTACAACAACAGTCTTTCCTTGTTCATTTTTCTGTACGCCAAAGAATTCTTTGTTAAGTTTGATAACATACGGAGCCCAAGGAGAGTTATGAACAGCGAATTTACTTGTGATTTCTTTCATAGAAGAAGCAAAGCCAGCAAGGTTCATTTTTTGTTCTAAGTTCAAAGGTTCTGGCTTAAAGCCTTGAGGGTAAGTTTCAGCAATGAATTTTGTTGAGTAATTCCCTGAAACGAATTTCGGCTGTCTAAGGACATCTCTACAAAAAGATACATTATGCCCAAGACCTCTAATAACATAAGTATCAAGAGCATCTTTCATTAATTCAATAGCTGCTGTTCTGTCTTTACCCCAAGTAATAGTCTTAGATATAAGTGGATCATAATACATTGAGATTTCATCTCCTTCACGAACACCAGTATCAATTCTGNTAATAGTCTTAGATATAAGTGGATCATAATACATTGAGATTTCATCTCCTTCACGAACACCAGTGTCGATTCTAATATCTTTATGCTTTGGTTCTCTATATTTAAGCAAATGTCCAATACTTGGTAAAAATCCTCTGTATGGGTCTTCTGCATAAACTCTTGATTCTAAAGCATGTCCTTTAATATTGATTTGTTCCTGGGTTACTGATAGTTTTTTACCTGAAGCGACATTGATCATTTCCTCAACAAGATCAAGTCCTGTGATTTGTTCGGTAATTGGATGTTCGACTTGAAGCCTTGTGTTCATTTCTAAGAAGTACCAATGTTTATGTTTATCAACCATAAATTCTACAGTACCTGAAGTTTCATATTGAACTGCTCTTGCTAGAGCTACAGCTTGTTCACCCATTTTCTTTCTTGTCTCAGGGTCAATAAAAGGACTTGGGGCTTCTTCTAAAACTTTTTGATTCCTTCTTTGGATTGAACATTCTCTTTCTGGCAAATAGACGATGTTTCCAAATTTGTCTCCTAGGATGTTTACTTCAATATGTCTTGGTTCTTCGATGTATTTTTCCATTAAAATCCTGTCATCACCGAAGGAAGATAGAGACTCTTCTTTAGCTGTTTTGAAATTCTGCACACACTCTTTATCGTCATATGCTATTCTCATACCTTTGCCACCACCTCCAGCAGAAGCTTTGATCATGACAGGGTATCCAATAGAATTTGCGATTCTAAGAATTTCCTCATTATTGTTAGGTACCTCACCAATATAACCTGGTATAAGATTGACATTAGCGATTTTGGCAAGTTTTTTCGAGTTGATTTTATCGCCCATTTCTTCAATGGCCTTTTTCTTCGGTCCAATAAAAATAATTTTGTTGTGGTCAAGAAGATCCATGAATCTAAAATTCTCTGATAAGAAACCATATCCCGGATGTACTGCATCTACCTTATTATCTACGCAGACTTGAAGGATTTTATTCATATCAAGATAGCTTTTAGATGTTGGAGGAGGGCCAATTAGAACTGCTCTATCAGCCATTTGAACGTGCATAGACTTTCTGTCTGCCTCAGAATACACTGAAACAGTCTCAATTCCCATTTTCCTTGCGGTTTTGATTACTCTGCAGGCGATCTCACCTCTGTTTGCGATCAAAATGCGCTTGATCATTATTATAACTCATTTTCACCATTCAAATTAGAACAATGCCTATTCGAGATTAGGAACTTTTTAGGTTAATATGACAAAGTCTCAGAATTATATTTGGCAAAGGATATGATTTAGAGGATTTTTATGAGAATTGATAGGTGGAGAGAAAAAAACCTTAGGTTTTGATGGAAATATTAGAAAATACAAAAAATTACTAAGAAAAAGAGAAAGGGTTTTGCTTTTGACGTGTTATTTTAGTAGATAAACTTAGAGGTTAGGGTTTAAGAAAAATAAAAAGCTCATCGCAACCAAGTTTTCTATGACACCTTTGCCATTTTTCAGTATAGAAATCGACGGCTTCATGGTTTTAGACTTTCCTAAAGAGTTTTTTATACTTACAGACAGCTTTTGTTTTATTAACAGAAAACTCTCTGGTTTGATAATGTTTTTTATAATGTTTATATTTATTATAGCAATAAATCTATTCTTACAGATATAAAAAATATTATATTCATACGAATTTTTGATGTAAAGATATAGTAAATTTTTTGCCCGTATATATAAATTTATTGATCTCTAATGGCTGATATTAGTTTTTGTTTGTGTTTACAGTGTTAAGACTTTTCTGAGCTTAAAATATTAAATTATCAGAACTTCCATTATTCTAAAGTTGATTAAGTTTGGTTTTAGGAAGATGTGGTGGTAAGAGAGGGTTATTGGGTTTTGTAAGGTTTTATACTAGAAAATTATTAGCTTTTAGGGTTGATTTATATATTTTGCCTTTTTGTTGGAGCGAAAAATATTTTTTTAGGAAATGGTATTGTGGATAGCAAATTTGATAGTATAGGAAGGAAGGAATGGGTATGCAAATTGATGTTAAATGGGTTTTTTGGAAGGTTTGGGTTTAAGATAATAGTTAATTTAAATGGGAAAACAGATTTTTAGGATTTTAGGAGATTAAGTGAGTTGGTATTGGGTTTAAGATAATAGTTAATTTAAATGGGAAAACAGATTTTTAGGATTTTAGGAGATTAAGTGAGTTGGTATTTGGGTAAAATTTGCACAAGAGTTTAGAGTGTTTTTTAAGTTATAAGGAGATTATATTGAATGTTTTGATTTGGAAATTAGTTGGCTATGGATTTTGGTGGGTTTTCGGATTAATTCTCATTGTCAGNTTTGGGTAAAATTTGCACAAGAGTTTAGAGTGTTTTTTAAGTTATAAGGAGATTATATTGAATGCTTTGATTTGGAAATTAGTTGGCTATGGATTTTGATGGGTTTTCGGATTAATTCTCATTGTCAGAATTTGTTTATTTGGAAATGATAACAACAAAAAACAAATATTTATCAAAATTGGCTTAAAAATATTATTAAGTATTTTTCCTAAATCCTTTAATATTACTATAAGTTTTATTGCCAATATTAGAAAATCAATATATAGCCATTTAACTTTAAACGCATTAAGATTTAAAATTTATATTACCATTTATTTTCTTTTTTCTTATACATATGTATATTTACTTCTTATTTAAATCCTTGATTTCTAAGCTAAAACATATAAAATACATTTAATATCCTTTAATACCTATATCATCATACATAGCTTTAAATCTTAGTTTCATAAAAATCATCACCCTTCAATTTTCTTATCTCAAAAAACCTTAAAAAACTAGCCTCATTTAAATACAACTATCTTAAACCCTACATTTTTTTCATCATCAAAGCTTTAAATTCATACAAATCAATCTCTCCATCTCCATCCAAATCCGCCTCTTTCATCATTTCCTCCCACACATTATCTTCAATATTTTTTGCATCATCCCCAAACAAGAATTTCAATTCATCCAACCCAATCTTTCCACTTCCATCTTTATCAAACATCTTAAATACCGCTTCCAATCTTTCATGTGAAAGTTCTTTTTTCCAATTAATCGTTGCTGTTAAAAACTCAGTATAATCAATAAACCCATTACCATCACCATCACATCTTTCAAATATCTGATCAATATCCACTAAATCGACTCTAGCATTTTTATACCCTTTTTTCAATTCATCCATACTTAATTTCCCATCACCATTTTTATCCAAAGCTATAAAAGCATCTCTTAAATACTTAGTTTCTTTAGCTGATAAAAGTTGTGATGCTATAAATTCAAGTGTTGCTTGTTGTAGTTTCTGTGTTGCTCTAAAATGACTTAAGTTTTTTAATGATTTCAAAGCAAGATTTTTCTCTTTTTCATTCGCGTATCTGTTTTGAATCCAAGGATCATTGAAGATTTCTTTAGCACTTGGTCTTCTTTGAGGGTTTTTTGTCATCATTTTCATTATAAGAGCTTTTGCTTCATGTGAAATATTAGCCCATTCTTTACCTGAAAAACTGAAATATCCTTTTGAGATACTGTTTAGGATTATCTCTTCAGAAGAACCACGAAAAGGTGGATAGCCACAGAGCATTATATAAAGAATAACCCCACAACTCCATATATCGCATTTGAAATCATAGTTACCTCGGATAACTTCTGGGGCTATATAATAAGCCTATATAAAAATCACTGTGCCAGTTAAAGATGAAAGAGTAGATCGGGCTTCAAGTTTTTTCGAGGTCCCGAAGTCAATAACTTTTAATGGAGAGGTTTCTAGGTTGCTTATAAAAAGAATATTTTCAGGTTTTAAATCTCGGTGGACAATACCTTTTTCATGACATGTTAAAACTGAAGACATAATTTGATACATATACCCAGCAGCTATATTTTCAGAGAATTTCTTAGATGAAGAAATTCTATCAAAAAGTTCTCCACCAACACAGAGTTCAGTGACGATACTAAATTGTTTATCATCTTCATATACCTCAAAAATTTTAATAATATTCGGATGGTCTAAAGATCTAAGTATTTCAACTTCAAACATGAGTTTTTCACGGTTTTGGGTGTTTAGGTTTTCTTTATTAATAACTTTAACAGCTCTGTAATCATTAGTAAGTTTATGTTTAGCTTTATAAACTCTACCAAAACTCCCTTTTCCTAGGGTTCCAACAATATTATACATAGAAACTATATCCCCTTTAGTAAAATGCACAAAACTTCCACGATGGAAACGTAATGAACCTGAACTTTTGCGAGGAGGCTCATTTTCTGGGGATTTTTCTGGAGGGTTTTCATTTGGTTTTTCAACTGGCATGGAAAGTTTTGTTGTTAATTCTGAAGGGTTTTTAATTTCTGTTAAGGGATTTGTGGTTTTTAAAGGTTTAAGTTCTGAGTTTTGGATTTCTAAAAGCTTTGATGGGGCATCTATTACTGTATTTATAGAATTTGGTGCTGGGGTTATTGTTTGAGGATCAGTTCGAGATTCTTGATGAGATAAAGGTTGAGAATTACAGCAGCCGAAATTTCCCATTTTTTGTTTAAAATATAGTTAAAATAATTATGTTGTTAGAAAAATAGATTGGTTTTATATGGCTGAATACAAATAAGAAGTAGAATTTTTAGTATAAAGAAGAGTATTGAAAAAAAATTAAGGAAAGTTATTAGGTTGTAAAAAACTTGATGAGGAATTAAATGGATTTTTGAAAATAGAAATTTATTGTAGGGTTTATTAAGAAAGAGAATATTATGGATTTTATGATATGTTAGAATAGGATTGATTAGTTTATTTATTTAGGCAGAAATGCAGGAGTTGTTTTAGAATGGTTTATGCTAGGGTTAGTTGTTAATTTTTAGTCTAAAGTTTTATATCATGATTTTTATTTGATTTACTAGTATGTTAATACAATCAAAATAAATCTATGCAAATAATTTCTATTAATAACAAATTGCGATTTGGATAATATTTTCTTGTCTTTATATCATTTTTCACAATATCTTAAAATACTTCTAATCATATCCTATATTATTTATATACTTAAATTCTCCCAATAACAACAATCTCCTTTATCATAATCTTCTTCAATAACCCAAATCAAATCCATATTTAAAAACAATCTTAAAAACTCTAAATAAGTATCTCTTATAATATCTACTTAAACTGGAGGTGGAGGTGAGTTTTTGAAGCTTGATGCAATATCTTTAAGCATATTCATCGTATCCAACTTAAGCTTCTGCACCGAAGGATTTGAATTAATTTTCGTATAATTATATCTCACTTCATTAGCAAAAGAGTCCGCAGCTTGATTAATTTGACTAACCGTACTCTGCACAGCTGGTTTGCTACTAACTTTATTAATAAGATTATTTAGCCCAGATTCTAATTTCCCAGCATAATGCAAAGTCTTATCCTCAACAACTTTTATAGAAGGTTTTTCAGCAAACTTATTGATTTTATCACTTAATTTATCAGCAGTTTTATTTCCATAATCCACAGCTTTACTATAAGCACCCTTTGCCCATTGCCAAGCACTTTTTTTTTGTGTCCCTGTTTCTATATTTGTCATTTTGGATTCTTCAACATTAGTATTTGGTAATGGTGCACTAGGCATATCAGGTAAATCAGGATAAACTGATCCAGCTAATTGAACTCCATCTTCAATACTAGGACAACTATGATCATATTCTCTATCTTGGGCTATAACACTTAACATTTCTCTATAGAAAAATGATGCTCTTGTTAAGTATTTAAAGTTTGGTGGAGTGTTTAAAATATTGTAATGAGCAAAGAATTCTTTAAGTGAACTATTCCCCCCTGCAATCATAAGTTGTAAATCTTCTTGGGTCCAAATATCATCGAGAACTTTAACACGAGAAATAGGAGCTCCTAGAGGTAAATGAGATTGAACGCAGCTAACACAGATAAAACACCCATTGTTTACTGAAGCGAAAGTTGGGGACATTCGATTACATTCGATACATTTGTTGTTTTCTGGGTCACTTCGGAGGTTGTTGAATATTTGAGCTGAATTCTCTGATGACACCATTTATATGGGTTTATTAGATTGTATTAGATGTATGATAGATTAGAATAGGGAAAGGTTTTTTTATATGTGATTTGGATGAATATAAGATTATGAGGTGAATTTTATTGAGAGAATAGGCTTTTTGTTATGTTTAGAATTGTGAATTTTTATTGTGATTTAGGTATTGGGTTTTATATAAAAATATATAAGTGAGATTGCATGAATTTAGAATAAAAAATACATATAAAGTTTGTAGGTCTGTTTTTAATTTTAATGAATTTTCTTTAAGAAAATTCTTTTCAATCCTAGTTAGGTTTTGTTATTTTACACCATGGTTTTTTAGATTCATATTCTTTCTACTATTTATTAACATCTTGTAACTTTTTATAATTTTCTTGTAGCACATGTTTTTATAACAGAAATAGTATTTAGAAATCATCAATTAAAACCTTTACACAATTAAATCTAATCATAATAAATATTATGGACGCATTTTATAATAACCCTTTCCTATCAGACTGCCAAATCAGCATAGACGATTGTCAATTTATTGCACATAAACTCGTCCTTGCTGCATACAGTGAGTATTTTAACAATTTATTTAAGTCAAACGAAGAAACTACAATAAATTTACCACAACTTTCATATTCAAATATTCATTCAATGAGCTTAAAAGAAGTTTTTCCTTTTATTCTCAAATACATGTACACATTCCTAAACTCAGAAAGCACAATAGATTTTCTAAACTCTTCAACAGTATATACTGTATTATCAATATCCAAAGCACTTAATATAAAAGGGCTAATTGAAAGTACTGAAAAATACATTTTACAAGAAATATTAACTCCACAAACTGCTTTAGATGTATTAAACCAAAGTATACTTCTAGAAACATCAATTATTATCCAAGAGTCAAGTAAAGTTATATCACAAAACCTTGAACTTATACTCCAAACTGAAAATATTATAGAAAAAATGTCATCAATTCCCTACAATATAATAAAAAATATATTATCATCCTCTGAGATCAAAGTATCTCAAGAGGTTTCAATCTACAACTTCCTCATAATTTACTTTACTTCTCAAAATAAACATTCTGAAAGTAGCAAAATCTCTGAAATTCCTGAAATTCCTGAAATCCCTGAAACCCTCAAACTCGAACTATTAAAAACTATAAAATGGAACCTTTTAACACATCATGAACTTCTTGAAGCTGCAAAAAATCCTTTAATATCATGTGCAAAAGATCTTATTCTTCAAGGACTATCAGCTCAATTAACAAAATACGAAGAAATCCAAATAGACAATAAATCAAGCACACAGTCTGTAAGTAGCATATCAAGACCTTCAACAAGACTAAAAGATCGTCTACAAAAAGTTGTAAATCATAATTTATCTAAAACCCAAAACATACATATTATATACAGAAAACCTTTTAAAGGTAAGTTTTCAATAAGAACTTTTCAAAACAACATAACAAAAAAAACTTTTGCTTATGAGGAAGATTATGATAATAATGGGGTTTTATTATATTTAGCAACAAGAAATATAGAACATAGATATCAGAATCCTCATGAAATTGGTCAAGTACATGCTTTTGGTTCTGATGTTATATGTGGGGAAATTTGTGATTTTGTAGGAAGAGGGATTAATAGACTTACAGTTAAAGAAAATATTGAAGAAAATTTATCTCAAAGAAATGGGACGTATTTAGGAGTTGATTTTGGCTTAGGGAGAATATTTTTTGTAACTGGGTATTCTATAAGAGGAAGTCTTGATATGACTTCCACATGTTTAAATTGGCAACTTGAAGGAAAAAATTATAATGGTAAATGGATGGCTATTGATAGAAGAATACATGTCTCAGGGGATTCGGTTTATGATTCAAAAGTTGAAGTTCAGAGGATGCTTTTATTGAAGAGAGGGGCTATAACTACTTGGAATGTTGCAGATTGTAGTCAAGGGTTTAGGTTTTTTAGAATTAGGATGATTGGATATAATGTTTCTGGGAATACATCTATGGCTTTATCGAATATAGAATTTTATGGAACTGTTGGTGAAGGGAATTGGCCTTAATTTTTTTTTAAAGTAGGATTTTTAGGATAAAAAAAAAATAGAGGATTGAAGTAGTGAATAGTTTTTTTTTTATAAGCAAAAGAGTAAAGGGATTTTAGTTTTAGTTATGATTTAAATAATATAATGGAGTTTTTTTTGAATTAAAGGTTTTATTTAAGTATCATTTTGCTTTAAGATTTTTGAGATAAATTATCGTGTTGTAGTATTTCTTATTATTGGAGAAAAAGCTTGTCTATTTGTTGGTATTGGGGAACCTTTTAACATTCGTTTATTAGATTNGTAGTATTTCTTATTATTGGAGAAAAAGCTTGTCTATTTGTTGGTATTGGGGAACCTTTTAACATTCGTTTATTAGATTTAGCTCTAACACAGCCATCGAAATTTTTATGAATAATCGAACTTGAAACTTTTTCAAACTCCATACTTGTATAAAATCTCTTATGATTATTCATACCCCCATTACTACTCTGCCTTTTTTTGAAATTATCAACTTCCTGAGCACAGTTATTTCTAATAAACCAATCAAGTTTTTTCACATCATGTCCAACTTTGCAGTAAATCACATTGTTTTTGACAAAAACATTAATTTTTTTACTAGCAATTGTGTAAACTAGTTCATTACAAACTGTGGCAAAGTTATCCAGTTTCCGACTTGTAAGGAAATTTTTGACTTTATTATCAATATCTTCTAAACTCCTAAGTTTAAAGCTGGATATAATCATTTCAGCTTCAAAAAGTTTCCTAGAAAGACATTCTTTTTCTTTTATCATACTCTCAAATTCATACTTACCCTCATTATCCGATATATTATACTCACATAAATTCCCATTCTTAATAATCTCAGTATTTTCCTTACATTTTTGCATATGAAAAAGTATTCCTCCATTTTTCCCTCCATTTTCTTCATCAAAAATCCCAACCTCATTACTTGTTTCTTTATTTTTTTCCCCCTTAATTTCAAAACCCTGCCCTTTCCATATCCCATAATCTCCCTTAGGCTTTTTCATCATAAAAATCTTAACATCTTCAGCTTTGCATATATGAAAAACCTTCTTTTCTATTTTTATCCCTCTAATACTAAATCCTCCCAAATTACATATTTTATTCTCTTTATTCCTTTTATTCTTCATATTCAAAGCAAATATTTCTAAATCCTTTTGTTGCAGCATTACCAATATAGAATTCTCTCTAGCTTTAGCATCCTCAACCACTTTATCAACTTTTTTCCCTAACATATCCTTCTGATTCTCAATATCATTCAAAACACCCTTAAGCCCAATGATTTCTTTAATAAATCTTGCATTCTCTTCATCATTTTTCCCTATAGTATCTTGAAGTTTCTTTACCTGGTCTTCAAGTTTTTTGGTTTTTTCAGTATTTTTCAGGTTCAAAAACTCGAGTTCTTCATCAAAAATTCTTTTCTGTGTCAAAAGATTTTCTTCAAGTTCTGAAATTTTGATTCTCATATTAAGTGCTTTAATTCTTAAATGGTTAAAGTCTTCAAGTCCAGCTTCTTCAACAAATTCTTCAGCATTTTCAGACTCTTCAGTTAACTCTTGAACTGGCGAAAGAATATTTGGCTGTATATCGATAAGTAAACGTGGAAGGCCAACTTCTTCTGGGACTTCAGATAAACATTGTTCATTTTCTGTAAATAAAGGGAGCCAATGGAAACCAATACGTTTGAATATGTTTGAAGATAAAGATAAACTTGCTATGGTTTTTGAGTTACTAGAATCTTCAATTACTACACGGATTATGCCTTTTGATATTGAGATTGGTTGTACTTCAAAATATTCTAGGGTTAAAACACGTAAAATATTGTTTTCATGATATATGTAACAGTAACTATTAGAAGATTCATAGATTCCTTCGATTTTGACAACACTTAGGTTGTATGAGTCTAACATATTTTATGATTATTGGATTTTTATGATTTAGAAAATTTTTATGAGAATTATGAGAAGGGTTAGTAGGATTTTTTAGATATGGAAGTGTTGGGGATATTTTTATGATTGATGATGTTTATGAATGTAGGGTAGTTTTTTTGAAATTATAAATAGTTTGAAGGAAAGTTATATGGTTTTGAATTTTGTTATGCTTTTTTTGTAGGGTTTTCATATTTGTGAAATGTTTAAATGATAGGTTTTAGATGAATGATGATTATTAAGGTAAAGAATTGATTTTAAAAATAATAGTTTATATGCTATATGATGGACTTGCTGAATATTTAGAAGGTTGCGAACTTTATATAGAAATTCTCATACACACTTGTAATGTAAATAGCCCATCACGACAATGGAATATATTTAAATATTAGCTGATAAGGTTATGACAAAGTTTTTTTATAAAAGTGGATAAGAAAGAGAACTTGATTTTATTATCAGCCAAATTTTGTAATAGGTTACTATTAATATTCCAAAATCACAAACTGGCTACATTTAACTTATATGCAATTTTAATAAGGAATTTCATTTAGAATATATCTATAAAATATGTATCTGATAGGGAAATATAAAGAAAGCATGTATTGAAAATATGAGACGATATTATATAAAATGATGTCAAAATCTAATACCTCTAATATAAAATTTAACAAAACTCTTATCATTATATATAACTTACAACTTTAAATTCTTAGCTACTTATCTTAATTTTAACTCTTCAACCACTTGTGAAATTTGATTTTGCATATCTGAAATCATAGCACTCTGCTCTTGTGCTCTTCTTAATAAATACGGAATCAACTTATTATAAGGACCAAATGGAATATACTTCTGTACTAAATAATTCTCAGCAGCCAGTTGTGCAGATAAAATAGCTTTCATACCATACAACTGCCCAAACGTAACTCCAGAATCCATTCTATGGAGTTTATAAAAATTCATAATCTCTTTACAAGTCTCAATACTTTTTTCATTATGAGTAGCAACACAAAGCGATGATTCTTTTGTATGATTTTTCAAACACATCTGTAAATTAGCATTATAACAATTATCAGAATCAGATTTATCTTTATGTACCGGGCTCATATACCCTCCATTTTTCGCTAACCTTTCTTCTTCAAACATATAAGCCCCTCTTACAAGTTTAACCCCAGATTTCAATCCTTTTTCTTTGATCCATTTAAAATAAAGCTCCAATCTCTTAGGACTATCTACTAAATAGCTTTGAAGTGTATTTAAAATCAGCCCATTTTCTTTATTAAACTCTTCTTGAAGATATGCTGTTATTCCATCAACAGCTGCTTGAAAATATGTTTGTTCAGCATCAATCATAAGTTTACTATCATTCTCTTTACAAACTTTTGCAAGTCTTTTTGCTCTGTCTAGACATCTTAAAGTTTGTAAAGCTTCATTTTCTGTAAGTCCAAAGTCTATTAATGATTTTGTTTTGCAATCTAAGAAAATTGAGCTGCTCCACACATTTGCTGGGGTCTTAGATTTAGCCAGTTGAATAGAATTAAGATGTTTTAAGGTCTGATCTGGGATTATAGATGTTATTTTTATAGCTACGGAAGAATGTTTGTGTTTTTTGGCTGTTAGGATTGCTGATTCTATTGATTTTGTGATTTCTTCCATACCCTCTTCTGATGTCTCTCCTTCTGCACAATAGTCTATTATGCTACCTTGCTTTAGAATTGACAACTGAGTTAAAGCTTTATCAAGATCTTCACTAGTTTCACCCGCACTGAAAACCCTTCCTGCAGTATTCCCAAGATAGAAACTAATAACATCTCGACCAAAAAACATTGAAGCAAACTTTATCAAAGGGTCAGAATTTTTTATAAGATTAGGATATGATGATATTTTCGATACTAGAATCAAGTTTGTAAGCTCTAATGAAGACATATGCTTAAAAGGCCGCATAACATAAGACATTTTTTTAAACTCCATCACACTTTTTAGCTTGGTTAAAAAAAATGTATCATTATCTAGATCATTCTATCAAAATACTGACATAATATATGATAAATAATTATAGAAGATGGGTTACTAAATTACTAGGGGCAAATAAGGATTTTCAAGGCAGAATACTAAATGCATTATACATAGGAATTGGCCTAGCAATTGTAGTATTAAGACTATCTTCATAAAAAGGTCTAAGAAACTGGGGTATTTCCTTAACTTGTTCTACAAACATCATCAACAACTGGAAAATCTTCTGTTCTCTTTCTTTACTATGAAAAATTTCAATTAGTAAACTTTGATTGTGATTGACTACATCATCATAATTATTCTGCAAAGTTTCGATTTTTTCATGTAAAGACTGCTGTTTACTGCATATAGTATTGTATTTGCTTTTAAGTATGTTCGAAGGATTGGCTTGATTATTCTCAGCAGGTTTGCGTCGAACTCTCCAAAGCAAGGTTTTTTGGGCTTTTACAAAAAATGGGTGGGAGTATATGAGAGCATCAGTATCTTTGGCTTTATGGAAATTATACATGTTGAGTTGTCTTATAAAACTAGCGAAATTTCTGTGTTTGAAATATTTAGGTAAGAGTTTTTGGGTGAAAAGTTCGAGATTTTTTACTTCGAAAGACACACCAGAATCAGTCCATGCGATTATTTCTGAGTATTTGGGGTCACTTACTATATCAAAAGTCTTGACTAGGAATTTATTAGGCCGTTTTGGCCTTGTATTTTTGGAATCGGGAGGATCGGGGTTCATATTTAGATATTAGGTCTTATATTTATCTAGTTTTAATAGCCATTTAAAATATTATTATATAAGTAGTATAAACATAATCAGTAGCTCAGTGAATCTTTCAAATTGACTTGACATGGTTTTTGATGTTTTTTTCCAAAGTTGTTAAGTTTTTGAAAAAAAATAGTTGGAGGATTTGAGGGTTTTGGCTATAAATGTCAGCCACTAAAATGATGTCGTTGTATTGGAGGAGAGTTTTGGGTATCGGGCTTAAATTCTTGAATTCTGTATGAGTTTCTAGTAGAAAATAACCTCTTCAAAAGATTGAGGGTAATTGAATCTGTTCTAGAACAAGTTGTGGGCTTTTCTTTGAATTTTCCCCAAATTATCAATTTCCACTATAAAAAGTTAAAGACTAGCATGTTCTAATAAGAGAAGAATGAAAATGTTAGTATTCATCCTCGTATTAAGAAACAAACTACTTTTTACTAGTGGATGATAATTTGAAAGCTTCATCATTTTCGATAATATTATTTAGCGAATTATTATACAAATCCTAAATGATATTATAAAGCTTTTTATATCTATATAAAATATCGATAGACTTAAAAATTTACAAGAAATTTTTATAAATAATACACTTTCCTTTTCATAAAGATTTCAAAGATATCGTTTAAATAAAGAAACTTTTCAAACTTAAAGCATTTAATTATTTAGATTTTAGATTTCAAGTTAAAACTATTAAATATATAAACAACTTAGTGAAACTTAAAATTTCTTTGGATGCTTTGAAATTTTTCGATATAAATATTTTTATCAACAATTAGCTTTTAGTATAGGATTTATATAAGCATTTGAATTAATATACTGCATAAACTTTATTTATAAAGTGACAGAAAACTAAATTTTATGTTTTGGTTTAGGTTTTCGATGAAAGTATTGTAAGGGTGAAAACATAAAATACCAAGGAAATGTTACTTTTTAATACGCAGAATATAAGTAGATAAATATAATGTTAAGTCAAAATTTTATGATGATGAACTGGTTTAGTAGTTTAAATATTAGATTTCGGTAAAGTTATAATCTAAAAAGAATTTTTGATGAAAAATGTGGATTAATGTTTAGTGGATTTCATTTTATAGTTTAAATTAATGACGTATATTTTTAAGTTGAAGTATATTTTATATAATGGAACTATGATAAAATAGATAATTATATTCAGCTGTGCGAAAATACAAATTGAACTTTAATAAGTAGAGATGAATATTTCTTAGTACAAAAAATGTTAAAAATATTCGATTTATACATGTATTTTATACTAGAATAATAACTNGTACAAAAAATGTTAAAAATATTCGATTTATACATGTATTTTATACTAGAATAATAACTAAAACTACATATACTTTTACTCTTATAAAAACTCATTATAAGACACTGTATAAGCCTATAGCATCTCTACAAATTTCACGACTACCTAACTTTTATTAAACTATAAAATCAATTTAGTCAAAATATTCACACCTCTTAATCAAAATATATTCCCAACATCATCCTCTAAAAAAAAACCCCATCATCTCACAACTCAAAACCTTATCCAAAAGCCTAACTTTAATTTTCTTAATCTCCTCATATTCTTTAAAAATCTAATCTCTTATCGAATTATTCTACTAATCTTCATCACTATCAGATCCACTCTCATCATGATTAATTGGGTTTATCATATTTGACCTAATCAATCTTTTTGCCATAGCCGCTGTAGGAAATGAATCCTTATTACTTATCCCATCAAACCCAAGAACTCTTTCAAAATTAACCCCATCTCTAAAAAACAATAAACTCGGTAGCGTTCTGATAGCTAATCTTTCAACAAAAAAAGGAGATTTTTCAGCATTGATGTATACAAACTTAGTTTCAGGATGTGTTCGTGCAAGTATTCTTAAATGGTTGTCTATTATTTTACATCTTTGAAAATCTTTATGGTAGAAATGACATACAACTTGTTTACTTCCTGTAACATTTGGTAAGAATTCGTCTTGAGTTATTTCTGTGTATTCTCCATGTCCTCTTAAAGATATGTTTTCTTGCAATTCTTTTCGTGTATTTTTCATTTCCTCGAGCCTTTTTTGCCGAAGTATTTCAAGTTCTGATTCTTCGTTGTCGTTTGATTCTGCCTCTTCTGCTTCTTTGGCATAGTTTTGTAAATGTTCTGAAGCTTTTTCAGCAACGTATGAGGTTGCTATATTGGATAAGAGCTTGTTTGTTTTCCCGCCGCCGATTTTACCCCCGAGCATATATATTTCATTTTGATTTTTGAATGGGAAAAGGATTTTGGTTTTGATTGTTAGGAAGATGAGGTTTTGAAGTAGAAATAGGTTTAATGTGGATTAGGAGTGAGAAAAAAAAAATTTATGATTGATAATTGGATTTTAATAGGTTTTTATGGTTTAAGTTCGTTTAAAAGATCTGATGTTGGAAGTTGTGGTATTTGCTTTTTGAGTTATGAGGTTTGTATTGGGTAATAGAGATACAAGTCATTACGGTTTTAATAATAATATAGAAGACCTAGCTGTCTTTAAAAAATCCTCAAAACTAACCTTTATTTATCTATATCAAGTTCATATCTAAAAAAATCTTTAAATCATCATTACCTATATTTAAATCCATCATTTTCCTTCTATAAAATACTATTATCAATTTATATTCACCCATACTCGATATTTCTTATAACTAAAGTATCAAATTTAATCTAAAAATAAATATCCAAAACACTAAATGTTTTTATAATTCTTAACCCTAAGCTCTGTATTAATCAAAAACAAATTAATGTGTATGTATTAGCCAAATCACTAGAAACCCTAGCTGAAAAATCCAAGATATCATTTTATAAAGCACAAACTTTCTTATTCATAATAAAATCAAAAAACTTAATAATGAGTAATAATTCAAAACGATACTTTGAGTCATTAATCAAATCAAAATCTTAAAACTTGAAGAAGAGTTGCAATCATAAGTTGAAAATCTAGAAAATTTATAAATCGCACTTGAAATCTCTTCAGTCAATTACAGAGAAAATATTGATAGCACAAGTTGTATAGAATCAGAAATGTGTGTAGTGCAATATTGATAAAATATTTGTGAATAGAGACTTTTATGGATCACTGAATAGAAAATTTGAAGATTACAATTTGTTTCAATGATCTTTTCCTGAATTTGAATAATATTTTGATTCCCATATTTGTATCAGGCTGATATTATATATGATATTTTTGCTATAAAGGTTTAGTTGCACTTAAAAAAGGCTATGGCTTCGAACAATATTATCATGCTAAAGAAAATTCATAATAATCAGAGTTTTCACCTACATGCTCTGCAACTTAATATATGTAGAGCAATTTTACAATAAAAATTGATGAGTTTTTATATATACAAATTCAAATTAATTTTTGAAATTTATCAGTTAGAAAAGAAAAGAGAAAATATTGTTACTGAAACTAATAATGGAGGTGATGATATACAAGGATTTCGAAAAAAATATCAATATCACTAATCAAACTATATAAGAATATGAAGATGAATATCTGTTTCAAAAGAGTATCTATACAATAATTTGCTAGTAACACTCCAAAATACATCCCAAACAACATTTAACAGCATTTTCCTATCATAAAAAAAAAATACCAAAACAACCATAAAGTTATAGAAACAAGTAATTAACTAAAATATTGAGCATTTTCGACAACCAACATTAGATCTGATTTCAATATTCGACGATTTGCTATTATTTCCAAAACTTGTAGCTATCATAGTTTCATAAAAAGTTTTTATTTCATGTCCTTGTTGATTCGTATTATAAAATTCTCCAGACTCAATCATTTTATGATTTAAACTTCTAAACTCAACATCATTATAATTATCAGCCATAACCATAAGTTCACATCCAACAGCATGTTTTATTAACAACGCAGCAACAAAAGATTTTTTTCCATAAAGTACCGTTTTATTTATTGGAATCGGTACTCCAGATGATGCTAAATATTCTATAATATTCTCTTTACTTATAAGTTTTCCCATATCATCTACAATATCAAATGTAAGAAAGTTTATTTTAATCATTTCAAATTTTTTATTGGCTTCTAATATCATTCTTTTACTTGTTAGGATATTATGATTGATGTTTCTAAATAGTTTTCTTTCAAAATTTATCATTGGTGGGCGGCCGCTGATTACTTGAAGAATAGGCATTAATTGAGGTTTAAAGATTAAAATTTGTACTTTGAAACCAATTGAAGTTAGTCCCCAGTATGCTTTTGATGAATCTATATATCCAGAATAATCATAACAGACTATAAATTTGTCTGGAGGAAGTACTAGTGTACGTAAAGATTGGAAAAACATATTAGCGTTGCTGTGGATTTGGAATAGGGTTGAACTGAATAAATGCTCGCTTGGCTCTTGGTTTTCTGAACAACAACATACTAAACAGCANATGCTCGCTTGGCTCTTGGTTTTCTGAACAACAACATACTAAACAGCAGTTGTCCAGACCTTTTTGCAGTAATTCTTCGGTTGTAATAAACACTGACATATTCTATAATAAAAGTTGCGCATATTTTTTGTGATGAATACTTTTTGATATAGTTTTTTTATCTGAATAATAAGTCACACTTAAATAACCTTTAAATGGAATCTTTGCATCCAAAATCTCTGCGCTTAGAAAGTTCAGCTGAAGAAAAGCACGCTGACACTCTCTCAATCCAATACAACTTGGACGACACTCATTTCGCTGTCGGATGTTCAGATGGCTTTGTCCGGGTTTTCTCATCTAACACATGCCATGTAATCCGTAGCCTAAACTGTAGAATGACAATAGAAACCCCATCAGTAACCTCAATCAAATGGCGACCAACTCATGGTAATACACAAAATGTTTTAGTAGCAACAACAGGTGATGGTTATATATCCCATTGGCATGCTACATCAGGAAAACTTTTAGATAAATTTACCCTTGAAAATACTCAAATTTTATGTTCAGACATAACTCAAACAGGAAGTAGATTTGCTGTAGGGTGTAATAACATGAGTATAAAAATTTATGATGAATTATCAAGAAGTTTATTAACAACTTTTAACCCAGGAAGAGGGTCAAGATTAGGTCATAGCAATAGGATTTTTGCTGTTAAGTGGCTTGATGAAAATTGTCTTGTAAGTGGTGGATGGGATAATAATGTGATTCTTTGGGATTTAAGGACTGGGATTAGTGTTGGTGGGATTTTTGGTCCACATATATGTGGAGAGAGTATTGATTATTATGATCAAGTTCTTTATACTGGTAGTTATGATAGTAAAGATCAACTTGCCTTATGGGATTTGAGGAATTTTACTATGATTCGTAGTGAGAGTTTTATTCGTGATGAGAAACCTTGCAAGATATACACTTTACAAATACAGAAATCGTTTGACAGATCAGGACTTGCTATTGGATGTACTGGAAACTCTCAATTACTTTATGTAGATAGGACAAATTTAAGGACTATTGGCGAAATTACTGATAGTCCTGGGATATTTTGTTTAGATTTCTGTCAGGGTATTGAAAAATTCGCCGCTGTTACAACAGAACACCTTGTCAATGTTTATACAATTGACACTATTTCAGTAGAAAATTAGATAGTATGCGTATTTAGTTAAAAAAAACCTAAATTTCTATTGACTCAGAGTTTATCTGCTCAATATCTTCATCTCTTAATGATACCTCTTCAGGTTCAGCTAGAGCTAAAGTGTTTTTCTTACTATAATTCGTAACATCAATTTGATATTTTTCATCACGGGAAAAGTCAGGATTTGAACTGTCGCTATAAGATTCATCATTATGTAAGCATTTCGGCTCTACACTTTCATCAGCTTCATTACCTTTGTCTATAGATAAATGAGCTAAAAGGGTTTCGTTGCGGGAAGTAGGCCCACGACTACGTAAAGTGTCAAAATAATCTTGTTTATTATGCATACTATCTAGCATTACTGATTCATCCATTTCATTGATTATCATAGCATAATCAGGATTAGATCTTATATCATAAGTACAAAGCCCAGTTTTGCTTATATCATCTTTAAGTTCAGTAAAAGTCCCTTGTTTTCTAGTTGATTCTCTAATTTTCTTTATACAACATCCACATATTAAATCTAAAAAATTCAACAGACCAATAAGACATATTCCCCCAATAATCAAAAAACAGTTCACATAACCTGATGGCCTTTCAATCCTTTTACCTAGAGTATCTCCAAATATAGTGTGAACTGTAGAGTTTTCATCATAAAATACTGGGAAAATACTAGGACTTCCATATATATACAAAGAAACTGCACAATGTAACATAACAGCAATTGGGAATATTTTCATAGCTGAAATATATAAATCTTCATTATAATATGGTGGACTTCTATTATGTTTGAGTACTAAGAACTTATCAGTATAGTAAATGATAATTAAAAAAATAAAACATGTGCAGTTAAGAAGGGGGATACCTCCAGAATATAAATACGATGTAAAAATGACGTTAAAAATCTGAGCGGTTCTAGTAGCGATATCAAATTCTGGTCCTGTATATAACATATTAAGTTCATATTGAGATTTTTTTGTACGCCAGCAGCATTTCCGTTTACAAGCACTAAGAGGATAAGCTATAAACAAAAATATCAAATGTGGGGAAACAAGACTTATTAACATAAGACTAAATATCAAACTGCCAACTGCTAAAAACCATTCACGGGTAAAATCAGTGTATTTCCCTTGAAGAACATAATCAGATAAAGCAGGTATTGTAAGATTTACTAAGAAAATCAATATAGCTGTATTGATAAACATGACCAAAAGGACTTTTTTAAAAATCTTTGTTTGGATTTCACTTTTTGTTTTAGGCCTTTCGAAACTACTTAATTTCCTCATGACAACTTTTAAAAAAAAATTCACTAAAATAATCCCGAAACTGCTTAGAAATTTCATACCCCATGCATGAGTAACATATTCTATATAAACATAGCATGTTTCAGCATTATCTTTTTCAATCAAATCACTACTTGATAAATTTTCACAGTAACATAAAGTTTGATTATCATCTTTTGATTCACCAGGTATATTAATATCTTTGTATGCTTCACATTCTTTGTCTGTTGGAAGTTTGCTTTGAGCGGTTTTTACATAGTAAATCATGGCTATTGACATTGCTAAGAAGATTATTGTTAAGATTAGAGAACAAAGAAATCGGAAAAAACGAGAACATTTACCTATTTCAAGATTTTCCCAGATTATGTCTGATGGTTCGGTGCTTGGAAATAATTCAAGTTTGTTTTTACCTCGGAATTTGTATTTCTTTTTTTGAACTTTGCAACCACAGCAGTTAGTCCGGTTGTAGATTTTTAGACAACGGATTTTGTCATCTTGTCTATCAAAAACAATATAAGCACGTTTTATTTCTAGGTCTTCATGTTTTTTTACAGCTTTACCTTCTCTTATTTTAAGCTCAAGTTTATAACGTTTGGAGTTGAGTTTTTTAAGCTTTTTATCTGTGCTTTGTTCAATTTGACGGAAGTGAAGATAGGATTCGCGCATTTTAATTTCTTCAGAAATTTTAGCTTTTTCGGTGTAGAGGTACAAACAGTCTCCATATCTTCTTCCAATAAACACTTCAACAATATGCCCAAACTGTGAAAAATGTTCTTTAATCTCTTCAACCTTAACATCAGTCCTTGGTAAGCCTTTAACTTCCAATGTAAAATCTGATATTTTATGAGTATTCTTTAACTCTTGCCCAATACTGATATAAGCATAAATAAAATACCCTAATATCATAAGCAATATAAACCCACTACAACAGCAATCACTAACCCAAATCCAAAAATACTCTTTATCAACCCTTTCATTGTCACTTTCACTATCAGAACTTAAATTATTTTCCCCATAACAATTCCCAATACTAAATTTATCAAAAACATTCCCAACCTTTGAGTCTGGAAAATAATTACCTTTGTAATTCAGATACAATTGAAGGATACTTGTCCCTGCAACAACGAAAAATATGAATATCAGCTGTTTGACTAGCATAAAATGTAAGACAAAACCTAAAGAGTAGCTGGCAAATTTTACGGTTGAGCTACACCAGAAACTGAACTCATGAGCTTTATTATCGACCCAATTTCGAAGTGAATTCATGTCTCGATGATTTTTTGCTACTTCTAATGATGCTGGGGTTCGTAGATCTGTTATAACTTGGGATATGTAGTCTATATGACTTTTTCTATTTGCTGCATAGGCGTGTATTTCGCCACCTGCGTGGATAGCGAGAGCTTCGACAAAACCTTGCATTTTTTATGATTTATGATAGTATTATTTTTGGTTGTTAAAAGTATTTTGGGTAGTTTTGAAGAAACTTATGAAGATAGTTTTTGAGAATGTGATATGAGAGTGGAAATAGTTATGGGAATGTAATGATTGAGTTTGTGAATGGGTTTTTGGTTTTTATTATGTTTTTTTCTATTGCTTAATTGATGTTTATATATGAAAATAATTTTATCATTCATGGTTAATTTTTTGATTGTAGATTCTTGAGAAAATTTTGGAAAAGTGATATCTTTCAGTTTCTCCCAATATATCCTCCTCTAAGCTGCAATTTTTAGGTCTAATTTATAAATATTTGAAATAATCTATAATATTGATTTAAATAATAGATTAAAATTATATGATTTATGATTCATTATATTATCTATTTAATTCAAAACTATCAAATCTGATTGTTATAATTTCTTTCATTTTATTACACCATGATTGTCAAAAACTCCTGAATTTTTACCTATTAAAAAGATACTATATTCTAAATAAAACATAACCAACAAATATAAAAACAACACAAACTTCTATAAATTAATATAAGCATTTTCATAAAAAAATTATCTACATATCTAATTAAATATTTTCATTTTAAATTACCTAAACTTAAAAACTCCAACCTTTTTTCATTTAAAATCAAAAATTAATATTTGTAAATCCTAACTAAAATCTATAACTAAGCTCTATCATCATTTCTACCTTTATCCTCAGCATTTGTTTTATTTTGATCATCAATTAATCTTTTAGTCTCAACTTCACTATTAAGTACCGATTGAATAATTTTGGCATAATCTGGATTCATTCTAATATCATAACTATCAAGGCCTGTTCTTCTTAATTCATTTCTTATATCTTTAAATTCAGTTTCTTCATTTTTCGACTTTGATATTTTTGTTATTAATTTACCAAAAATCATTTCTATGAAATTCATAGTGAATATAAGAACTAGTCCTGATAAAACTAAGAAAATCAAAACAATTCCCGCTGGTTTTTCAACACGTGCTCCGAATACATCACCGAAAATGTTATGGATAGTTTTGTTTTCTTTGGTGTAAATTTTAAAAATCTCATTATTTCCATACATAAAAAGTGATACCATACAATGAAATATTACTGCCCATGGGAGTATCTGAAAAGCAGCAATATAGATTTCTTGTGTATAAAATGGGGGCCTTTTGAAATGTCTTAACATCAAGAACTTATCTGTATAATAAATAATAATCAAGTATATAAAACATACACAGTTCAGTAAAGGTATCCCTCCTGAATATAAAAAACATGTGAAAATCATATTAAAAATCATAGCAGTCCTTGTTGAAATATCAAAATCAGGCCCAGTATACAATAAATTCAGCTCATATTGCGTTTTTTTTGATTTATAACAAAATTTCCTAGAGCACCATCCAAGAGGATATGCAATAAATAAATATATAAGATGTGGTGAGCCCAAACTAATTATCATCAATGTCAATATCAAATTACCAACTTTTAAAAACCACTCTCTTTCAAAATCACTAAAACTTCCTTTAAAAATGTATTTTGAAAGATCTTCAGCATTAAGATTGACCAAAAAAGGTAAAATTGCTGTGTTTATGAACATGAGAATAAATATTTTTTTGAAAATTTTCGTTTGGATTTCAGTTTGGCTTTTGGGTTTTTCAAAACTGCTGAGCTTTCTCATAATGAGTTTTACGAAGAAATTCATGAAAATAATCCCAAAGCTGCTGAGGAACTTCATTCCCCATGAGTTTGTTAGATCTTTGAAATAATCTGCGCAATCACCTGTTGATTTTTTAATAAGTTCTTCGCTTTCTAATTTTTGGCATTCGCAATAAGTTTCGAATTTTTCATAATCTTCGCTATTAAGAGCGCATTGAGCTTGTGTTGGCAATTTTTTTTGAGAAACTTTGACATAGTAAATCATTCCGATTGATGCTAAAAGGACGAATAATGTTAAAAACATAGAAAATAAGAATCTACAGCATCTTGAAGATTTTCCTACTTCGATATTTTCCCATATTATGTCTGTAGGTTCTTTAGTAAGAAAAGCGGTAAGTTTATGCTTTTTTCTAAACCTTAATTTCTTTTTCTGTAACCTACATCCACAACAATTTGTCCTACTATAAATCTTTAAGCAATTTTTTTTATCAGCTTGTTTATTAAAAACGACATAAACTCTTTTTATTTCAAGATCTTCATACTTTCTAATTTCCAAATTTTTGCTTATTTTTTCATCAAATTTCGCTTTTTGATTTTTTAGTTTTTGCAATTTTTTATCTTCGTTAGGGTCTTTCTCATTTTTTATATCTAAAGATGTTAAAAGGTTGATTTCTTCTTCGAGTCTTGCCCGTTCTGTATATGTAAAAAGTAAATCTCCATATCTTCTTCCAAGAAAAACCTCAGCAACTTCTCCAAATTTTGAAAAGTGCTCTTTAACTTCATCTTCAGTTACATCAGTTCGAGGTATTCCTTTTATTTCTAAAGAGTAATCAGAAATTTTATGTACACCTTTTAAATCTTTCATTATTTGCACGTTGGCAACTATAAAAAATATTAGAATCATCAGTATAAAAAACCCTGAATAGCACCCATCACTGACATAAATACTTAAATAGATATCATCATCATTATGAATGTCAAGCATAAACCTTCTTGTATTATTTACCAGATATTCGCCTTGATTGCCAATGGTGAAAAAGTCTAATTGGCTTTGTACTTGTCCTGGCAAATAGTAATTCTGTTTATAGTTCAGATATAACGGTAAAATGCTAACTCCAGCAATAACTGCAAAAATAATTATCAATTGTTGTACTAGCATAAAGTGCAACCTAAGACCTAGAGAGTATTGTGAAAAATGCTTAGTCGAACTACAGCAAACATTAAACTCTCTTATTTTTCCATCAGCATTCTTCCTAATCGACACAAGATTTCTATGTTCTTCAGCTACAGAGAGTTTTGCTACTTCCTCTATCTGTCTATACACATCCTCAACATACTGTTGATGACTCATCCTATTATCTGAATAGCTATAAACTTCTCCTCCTATCTGAACACTTCTTCCGATTTGGGAATTCATTATTTTTATAGACAAAATCCATATTCTATTGCTTTAAATTTTCTATAAAAATGGTATAAATTGCATTTTAAAATCCTAATCTTATTAAACTAGGAATTTAATATACATTTCTTACATTTTCCTTTGTGCGGGTATATTTTTTCTTAAAATCTAATCATTTTCTCAGTTAAACCATTTATATAAAAATGATTTCGTTAGTATTTAGTGCTGCATCATAACAAAATGCAAAAAATCCTAAAATTTATGTTTTGTACATCAAAACTCAAAATTAATAAAAAATAGGCTTTATAATTTTTGATGCTTTCTTTCATACATACTTATAAACACTTATTCGAAACCCCAGATTTCATCACATTTTTTAGGTTACTATCACTGTAGACAATTACAAGTTAATCCTATCTTATTGCTCTGTTATTTATATCAAACTGCATTTAGTGAAGATAAAGGAAAAGAATTCAAAATTTCTGAATTGAAATCTTATGTGGCTGTTACTTTTTTTTAAGAGGTATTTTTCAGGGCTTGCTATGTAATTTTATTATTATCAAACTGCTTTGGGTTTAACAGATTTGTTTTTGTATTTATGATTATATATACTATAGTGAAATGCTAAAATATATTTTTAGGGTTGAACTTACAAAGCTATTAAGTATGAGAAAATATAGGAAATGAGTTGAGAAGTGTTTTTTTAACTTATTATTAAGCTAGATACTGTGGGTATATTTATATAATATTTTTTTAAGAATGCATTGTTGCGAATGTGCTTAAGAATTTCATAGAATTTCCTGATGTTAATTTTTATAAAATATACATAAATTATATAGTCAAGTGGATTTTTTAGATTGGTTTTGTGTTGGAATATCTATTTGTTTTCTTTTTAACTTTATAATTATAAATCCTGAACCCTGGCATATGAGACTTGCTATTTAGTAAGTATTATATATTTTATTTAGTTATAGTATATGATTTTAGTTATCATACAACGAACAGGAGAAATATTACTGATTTTATTTAGAACAAATATAAAAATTTTAAAGAAAGAATAAACTAACAGAAGCTAAAAAGTCAATCTTAACGAAAAATAATATTTATAATGAATACTAAAATTACTATATAAATAAAAGCTGTGACTACGTAAAATTATATAAAAATCCTAAATTCTCATAAAAAATATCTTTATAAACCCCACCATAAAAAAAAATCTTCCTCTCCCACATAAATCTTCTAAACCATTCAAAAAATCCACACGAAAAAACTTTCATTTTCAACTCTAAAACCTCTAAAAACTTTTCCAATCCTAACCCTGACTCTACTTAAAAATCCAGATAAAAACTCTTTTTCTCTTCTCCTTATAAAATGGGAGAATCTAGACACCCACAAGAAGAAACTATTGAAAACAAATCCTGGTGCTGGAATATTATCCCAACAATAAGCCAAGTACCATGTCAAAGATCATTACATACAGGTGTAGTATTAGACAATTCTTTATATATATTTGGTGGTTACGATGGTGTTCAACGAACAAATGAATTCTGCAGATTTAATTTCACAACTTTAGAATGGAATATAATCCAATTAACAGATCAAACACCATCTCCTCGAGATCGTCATGTATCAGTAGTATATGGTAAATGTGTATATATAAACGGAGGTTATGACGGTTATAATCGAGTTAATGATTTTTATGAATACAATGTTACGACAAATATGTGGAGGGAAATTCAAAGTATAGGTAATCCCCCATCTTCCAGACATTCTCATGTTGCTGTTGTTTATGAAGGGGGTATGTTTGTTTTTGCTGGTTATGATGGACTTTATCGTAATGATTTTCATAGATACGATTTTCAACAAAAGTCATGGAAACCAGTGACTGATTCTTTAGGGAATAATGAAAGTTGGCCTAAGCCTAGGTATAGAACAACAGCAACTGTTGTAGGGGATAAAATGATAGTTTTTGGAGGCCATGATGGGACAAGACAGTTAAATGATTTTTATGCTTGGAGCTTTACTAATGAGATGTGGAATCAAATCGAAACTTTAGGTAGCCCACCAAGTGCAAGGGATTCTCATGTTGCAGTTTCTTATAAGAACTCGTTATTTATATTCGGAGGATCTACAGGTAATGCCCGTAATGATTTTTATGAGTTTAAATTCTCAGAACAAAAATGGGTCCCAGTATATTCGAGTGGAGGTACAGCCCCTTGCTCACGATTCTGCCATATCGGCGTTGCTTATAAAAAATGCTTTTATGTCTTTGGTGGATATGACGGTACTCAACGACTTAATGACTTTAAACAGTTCATGTTTGAACTTGAAAACTCAGAAATCCCCCCAAGCACTCTGATTTCAGAGCTCTCATTTATGATTGGAAATGATAAATACAGTGATGTGAATATTATTATAGAAGATCAGCCAATACCTGCACATAAATTCATATTAAGTCGATCTAAATACTTCGAAGCTATGTTTTCAGGAGAAATGATTGAATCCAACTCACATGAAATCCATATTACCAACATATCCTATAAAGCATTTTATGAAGTTCTTAAATACTTATACACAGATCAAATCGACACAAATACCAATCATACATTAGAAATCCTTGAAGCAGCAGATCTTTTATGCCTAGACCGATTAAAAAAAATATGTGAGCATAGTATATTATCATCAATTGATATAGAAAATGCCGCAATAATCTATCAAACTTCTGATGTGTATAACATACAAAGTTTAAAAGAAGCATCTTTAGAGTTTATATTGGGTAATTTTGATAAAATTAGCAAAAGTAATGGGTTTAAAGAAATGGCTAGAGCCAATGTGGAATTAGTATTAGATATATTAACTAAAAGATAATATATACTAATACTTTAAATATAAAATGTAGAAAATGGTTTAAATTAGTATGTTAATTAAGGAAATCTTCTTCTTTTAATAATGGGTCTATAACTAGTTTGTGCATTCGAACTAGTTTTTCACCTAGGGTGTTAGCTGGGGATTTGATTTCATGAGGTTCAATTCTTTTAAATGCACGTTTATATGCTATTGATTGTTTTAGTTGTTTAGTTCGGTTTAGTTGAGATTCGGAGATTATGTTGATTTGATGTTTGTTTTCTAAAAGCTCGGGAATTGATATTGTGTAGCTGTTTTTACGACGATTTTTTTTGCGGAGATTGTCGGGAGAGGATTTGAAAGAAGAGTATTTTAGAGGTGGGATATCGTATGTTTGCATTGAGAGAGGAGAAAATTGGTTGGTTGGGTTGGATTTCGGCTTTGGAGTTTGAAATTGCTTGAAGTTGTCGTGGTGATCGAAAGATTCTAGGGATGCTTTTGGAGGATAGAATTCGAGGGGGTGGACTCTTTTGGTTAGAAAGGGAAGTTTGTGAGGTTTTTCTGGAAAAGTGTCGCCTGCGCTTTTTTGATGTAAATGTGTGATAATGCTCATCACAGCTATTAAGTTTGATTAGTATTACTTAATGTAAAAAAAAAATCTTAATTTTTGAGTTATTTATGAAATGAGATCTAGTGTATTTTTTTAGTAGTATGATAAGCATAAGATAAATAAAATCATAAGCGAATAGTTTTTTAACCCATCTGAACTAGAAGCAAGTATATATATTAAAAAAAAACAACTATGGATTTATAAGAAAATTGCACTTTCAGTATCAATAAGATATCTATTTAATATAGTCTGTTTATATTATGATAAATAAAATAATAACAATCATATAATTAACGATTTTACAGCACAGCTAATATTCTTGTTTGCTTAATAATACCTTTAAATCAAACATTTTAACCATCCACAAGCACACACAAATCCTAACAACTACACATCTTAAAAACACACCTAAATTATTCCTAACCCAAATCCTACTTTAAAAATTAAACTCTTAAATTTCCCTAATATTTTTATCACATTTATCACTTCTAATAAATCTTAAATTTTATTCTTGACAGTTTGAATATATAATATGAATTTAGTTGTAATAAGAAGATGATAGTCATTTTATATTTATTAAGTATTTTAATAGTATTTGTTTTATATAAGATAATAGATGTTAATATTATGATGATATATAAATACTATTCTTATATTCAATGAGTACTTCAAATATCCTTTCTAAGCAGCTTCGTGAACTATTCAAAGAAGTTTTTATAGAAAATTGTAGCATTGAAGAATCTAGCATGACTATAGAAGAATCCAACACAATCGAAGAAATCGACGACAGTGAAGTTTTAGAAAATCTTAAAGACATAATCACAAACTTACTATCTTTTAAAAGAGATTTCAAGAATGCAGACAGTGCAGAACTAGTTAAAAAAACCAGTCAGTTTGAATCAATGTTACAAAAACTAGAAGCTGAGGTTAGAAGGCATATAAGCGTTGAACATCAGTTAAAATTACATATTGAAACAAATCAAACTCATACAGAAGATTTAGAAAATGAGAACTACAAGCATCTAAATGAAATAAAAGATCTTCAAGAAAAGGTGAAATCATTCGCGAAAATCAAAAATGATAAAAAAAACTTGAAAATTTTGACTGAAAAAGTGGCTAAACTAGAAGAAGACCTTAAGAAAAAAGATTTTCTTACAAAAAAACTTGAAAATGAAGTTGTTGAATTGCGGGCTGCCATTAATTCTCCTCATTTTGAGCCAGAAAAACTACTTTTCAATAAAATAAGAGGAAAACGTGAAGATGATTATGAAGATATTAAACAGAAATTTGAAGAAAAGTCTATGGGCTTGCAGAAAATCCAAAAAATCATACAAGAAAAATCAGTTAGAAACAACAGAGAAAGGAATAAAATTATAAGAAAATCCGTAAACGAAAGCGACATGATCCGCAATAAAATTTTTGATATAAAATTAGCTTCAAAAATAATCAATAAAACACATATAAGAAGCACTTCAGAGCAAGTCCGAGCAAAATCAGTAGGTCGTCGGCCTCCATCCCATTAATTATAAGTAAATCTTTATTGTTATAGTCTTATTATATCCACTTTATTATAATAATATATAATTATTTAACTTTAGTTTTCTTAATATCAGAACAAAACGAATTCAACATAACAATCGAATCAATAGAAATACTCTTTTTATTCTGAGAAACAACTCTTTTATTCATCTCAGTCGTATTATCTTTAATTCTTTTTTTCAAATCAAAAATCCAATTCCTCAACTTCTTGGTCTTATTATCCAACAACGATTCTCTTCCATCAGGGTTATTAAAATCAACTTCCATCGAATCGTATATCGCTTTTTCCTATATAATCCTCACATTTGAAACTTTTTCATCCATTTCTTGAATAAGTTTTTTCTGTAAATCCTTTTCTTTAGGTATATGCACATATGTATTTTCCTGTAGTATTTCCAGATCTTTAACAGAAAAGTTTTCGAAAAATTCATCTTTATTAATAGTCAAACAAATAGTATCCATAACACAAATCGCCCTATAAGTTCTGGGAATTTGTTCAATCATAGTAGTTTCCCCAAAATAGCTTCCTCTTTTTAGACTAGCTATTGTTACTATATACTTTTTGTTTATTTCTAAAATCTTCCATTGTTTACATCCTGTTGGCCAACGATTTATATGTTGCATTTCAACATAGGCTTGTATATCAATTTGACCTTTTTTAATTATATAGAAAGTATCGCTATTATCACCTTTGTCGTATAGGATTTCACCTTTAGGATAAACTTTTTTTATAAGAAAATTACTTAGGTGTTGGACTTTAAGATAGCTCCAGTTACGGAAAAATGGGATGGACATGAGAAGTTTGCTACTTTTGTATTTTTCAAGCTTTTTGATGTTGAGGAGGATTTGGTCGTAGTCTGTTTTGGTAAGTTTGAATGCGATTATTGGCTCGAGGGCTATTACAGAAGCTGTGCGCTTTTTGTTGGTGTCTAGAGCATGCTCGCCTATTACTGATTTTGCACCGATTATGTCGTGGATTATGTCGGGTTCTAATTGGATTTTTGCTTTGCCCGAATAGATTATGTAGAGACAGTCACCAACATCACCTTTTTTGATAATAGTATCATTTTCTTTGAATTTTACTCTTATCAGTTTATCACAGGTATCTTTAATAACCCTATTTGCCAGTTTATTAAAAAATCTAGCTGAAGTAAGCCATTTAATAAACATCATTTTCTCAGCTTCAGTTCTATTATTAAGCGGTGTAGCACAAATATCCGATATATTCCCATCAACAACTAAATTTTTTTTACTTATCGCTTGATAATCAGGTCTTTCAGCTAGCCAATCAGGTAAAAAATTATCCCCATTAATAGATTCCCTTATAATATCATCTATAGTTCTTTGACTTTTAGCAGCATTTTTAACTTTTTCTGCACTTTTTATAATTTGAGTAGAAAGCATTGGCCCAAATACTTTTCCTCTATTTTCAAATGTAAATAAACAATCTTTTCCTTTGTTTTTCTTATTAAACTTTTCTCTTGCTTTATTTATATAAAAAGAAGCAGGTTTTGGTTTTTCAAAAGAAAAGCTGTCTATTAGGATTTTACTCCGTTCAACTTCTTTTACTAGACGTGTTTGGTTTGCTTTAGTTATTTCTAGATCGATTTTTTCTGAACGTTCTCGTGCAGATGCTGTAGCGGTTCGGCATCTAGAACTTGGAGTTATGGGTTTTTTATCAGTCCCAGTTTTGAAAATTATGATTTTCTTCATTTTATTTTTCTTTTATTATATTTTAGAACTAAGAAACAATATTAGTAATGTGTATATTAAAATACTCAGTTTTTTTAAGGCTTGAATAGATTTTAAGGTATAGTTTTATAGTTTTTTTTCATGATTGAAATGATAATGTAAGTTTAAGATAAAGTTTCTTGATGAGGATTTTTATGTTTTTTCTTAAGTTTTCTTTAAATGTGCTGATTAGTTTTTTTCTTTGATAAGCTTTGTCATTATTTTACTTAAATATCCTTATTAAGCTATGAATTTAATATAAAATTTATCAAGAAAGATTTATTAGTGATTGTTTATAAACTAGGAAATATTTTTATGATAGAGTCTAATGATTATATTATGCTTTATGTTCAGAAATTTTCATATTAAATATAAAGTTATTTCTTTACAATAAAAAAAATCCATATAATCACATATAATCCAAACATCATCATTTAAATTAAACTCTAAATTTCACATTTTTTCCTTTTCCCATAAACTGAGCTTTTAGGAACCCTTTAGCTCTCTCCATATTCCCAGTCCCATAACTGACCCTCTTTCTATACACATCCTTCCTCTTATCATCATCAAAACTAATTATCGGTGACCTGCTCCTAACAAACGCTTTATAAAAATCAACCCCAGTCAAAAACCCTCTACTATTTCCATTTACCCCAGCTTTTGGTATAGTAAAACTCACACTTTCTGAAGTTCTTAAAATATTATAATCCCCAGGTCCAGGTGAAACATCTAATTTGGAGCCAAATCTTGGGCTAATAACCCCTCCAAGTTTACTAAGTGTTGATGGAGGAGAATAATCAGGTCCAGGTGATTGAGTAATATCAAGTAAATTTCTAGAAGACCTAGAAAAAATACATCTATGAGAATTTGATCTTGATGTATAACTATAATCACAAGGTCCTGGGAAATTATTACGTATAATATTAGGTCTAGTTGATGAACCTATCGAATAAGCAGCTGACCTTGGATAATTGACCAAGGTTTCTGAATAATATTGTGCTGGTCCTGGACTTGTTGATACTGAGTCTCGAGGTTTTCCTATTAAAAACGCAGAAGCTGAGTGTTTTTTTTGAGTACTTGAATAAGACCCTGGCCCTGGCTCTTTAGCATGATTCCTAATAATATCATCTAATAAAAGTCGTTTAGATTTTCCAATAATACATGATGGTGAATGATGCTTAGTTTCAGTGTAATAATCACTTGGTCCTGGGTTACTTGCTTGAGACCCAATAATTTCATCAAATAAAAGCCTTTTAGATTTCCCAATAACACAAGTTGGTGTATGTATTTTTATACCTGTATTATAATCTGTAGGCCCAGGAGAAAACTCTTGTTTATTAAATCTTGTACTTCTACCTATAGAAAATATAGGCGAACCTTCACGTTTTTCTATATAATAACTTCCTGGACCTGGGGTTTTAACTCTTAATTCATTTTTTGGTTTACCTATAAGCACAGATGAATATGAATGATCTTTACGTTGTGGGCTATAGTCTGAAGGACCTGGTGTTGAAATTTGACGATAAATTTCTCGTGGGCTTTTACTAAATGAATGAGCTGGACCTGAATCTAATCGTTTAGTTTCATAATCCCCTGGTCCTGGAGTTGGATATAATGATTGATAATAAGAAGTATTTGATATTGATGATAATGGGGATTTTAAATGCAAAGATATTGAGTAGGAGTTTGGAATTGACCCGTTTTTTTCTGGTCTTGGGGTTAGATTGTTGGATAAAGACTTTGTTAATTTTAAAGCTGTTAAGTTTTGGTTTGAGGTGGTTTTGGAGGATTTTTGATTTGTGGTGGTAAATCGGTTTGGGGATTGATTGGGTAATTTGAATGTGTTTGTGAAGTAGCTGACTTTTTGGTTTGGTAGTTTTAAGTCTTCCATTGACTTTATTATGGGTTATTGTTAGGGTTAGAATAGGGAAGAAAATGAAGCAAATTGATGAGGGGTAGGATTGGGAAGAAATTTATAAGGGTTTTTATAGTTTTTTAGTTGATAAATTATTGAAGGGTTTTAAATTTTGAAAATACTTGAAGTTGAATAGAAATGTGAGGTTTGAATTATTGGTTTTTTTTGTGAAAGGATAATGTAATGGAGGTATATATTTTATGTGAATTTTTAAGGTAAGATATTATTTTATGGAGAATTTTTAGTTTTTATGGAGAATGTGATGTATGCTATTTTGAGAAACTAATGCAATATTTTTTTAAACTTGGAAGTTATATGGTTTGCAGTCTAATACAAGCAAACATTAAACAAATAACTACATATTTCTCAATATGTAATTTTATATTTATTATAGTTTATCTAATAATATTTTTATAACAGTTCTTATAAGGCTCCTTCTTCAATTTATCCAGCCTCAACCAAAACTACAACTTAAAAAAAAAACTCTTAATAGAAAACTAAATTAACTATCTAGTACTTAGAAGGAGATTTCGGAGTTACTTCATCAAGAAATTCAGAATATGAAACCCTTCCATCTTTGTCTTTATCATATCTATCCATAAGACTCTCAACATCTTTTGCTGTTGCAAAAATCCCGTTTTGTTCTAGCAAGCTCTGGAATTCTCCAAATGTTATATATCCATTTCTATCTTGATCAACAGCTTGAAAAGCTTCATGCATGCTAAAACTAGGCCTTCTAGCAAGTCTATGCCTTAAGCTTTCCGCAGCATTTTCATTATCCAAATGTAATTTCAAAACCCTTGTTATTTTGTATACAGTATCAGCAGAAAATATTCTTCTTCTCTCAGCTCTAGGCACATTAAATGGTATTCTATTACTGAGTATTCTAGAATATTCAAGTTCTTTCGGTGAAAAAAGCTTAGAAAATTCACTATAAGTCAATCGACGATTGTTTAATGATGAATAATGTTTAAACAACAAAGTAATTTCTTCACGTGTTGGACGTATTCCTAACTCAACCAAAGTATCTTCAAGATCAAATTCTCCAACATATCCTATATCATTTATATCAAACATCTGAAATACATCAAGTAAAGAAAAATCACTGCATAGCGCAACATCTTTTTTAGCTGTATTTAAATCTCTTTCTAAGCTGATTTGTTGAAAGAAAACATTAACAAGTTCACTTTCTTCATTAACTGTAAGTGGTGATGCTCTAACATATGAGCTTCTCATTGATGTTTCATTTGCTACAAATGATGAACTTGTCCTTCCAGGGCTTCCAGTTCTTCTAAGTGGTGAAGTGTTTCTTAAAGGACTAGATCTACCAGGTGATCTTCTAGGTGACGAAGGGTAAATAGGTTCTAAGGTCCTGATAAAATCAGAAAATTCAGAAAAACTTAATCTTTCATCTCCATCAACATCCATTCTTCTTAACAAAGCATCAATATCTTCTTCAAAAGTAATTTTCCCATTCCTTCTCAAAAAGTCGCTAAGTTTATCTCTACTAAGCATACTTGTACTAGGATAATCAATAACAGAAAAAGCTGAAAGAATCGAGAAATCAGCTCTAAGTGCTAAATCGCGCCTAGACAGTTCTAGTCTTCTCTGCAGAGAGAGTTCTTTTTCAAAAAGTCTAGCCAATAAAAATTCGACATCTAATGTTGTCCTAGGATAAGGACCTCGCTGAAGAGCTAGGTCACGAAGAACAACACTTGTTGAAGGAAGTGAGAATTGATGAAATTCAGATAAAACTAGCCTACCATCAGAATCTGAATCATATTGTTTGATCATTGAAGTAATGTCTTGGTTTGTACAAGAAACACGATTTCTATCGAGAAAATCGCGAATGTCTAGGTATGAGATAAATCCAATACCAAGGCGGTCGATTACTCTAAAAGCTGAGTATGGCTCGAAATCTCGGTTTTCTGATAGGCTTATTCGTGCTTGTTCGACTTCTTTTTCTCCTTCACTGATTGAGTAGATAAAGTCGGCTAACCTCCTTTCGGTCTCTAAACTTAAATTGGCCATTTATAGTTAAATGGTAAGTAGTTTGGAGGCTGGTATGAATTTTGGAGGAAGAGAGATGGGGTGAGAATGTATGTGGGGATTATTATTGGGGAGGGAAAAATTAGGTAAAGGTAGATTTTAATATTGGTGAAATGTTGGGGGTAGGGATTTATTCTGAAAAATTCGGTAAACTACCATAAAAGACCCTTTCACTTCAATCACAACTTTACCTAAAAATCAAAATCAAAAATTATTGTAAAAAATCTATAGATTTAGATATAATCTTTTTATCTAGCTTTCCTTATAAAATCAGTGCATTTTATACAAAACTTATTCTTGCATTTCAAACAAATAAACGACCCACACTTCTTATACTTATTCTTACACCTTTTGCATTTACTACACACTTCAGAAAACCTCCACACCAACTGATTCCTACAAGTACAAAAAAGATTAATAGTAATTGGAATAAGCTCTGTCAACTTTTGATAACACTCAACACAAAAATCAACATTACACTTTCTGCAATGCACACTTGACCCAGCAGATTTTTTAAGACATCCATCACATAAAAATACCCCTTTTCTTTTTGGATAAAATTTTTGTACATCTTCAGTAAATCTCATAGGATGAGAATGAAAGCATTTTAACCCAGGTTCAATAACACTTTTTGAATGATCAAACCAATTTTTACATTTATCGCAAACCCCATATTGGCATGTTATGCAAAACCAAAGACTAACTTTTCTTTTATTGCAGATTTCACAGTCTTGAGTAACTGAAACAAGTTCTTCAATTTTATGCCCATTACAACAAAACAAAATTTCGGATCCTGAAGTAATTTGCCATTGTAAAGTTTCTAAAAGGTCGTAGTTAGGTTTGAGCTGGTCTCTAGAAATAAATTCTCTTCTATCAATTGGACAGAAATTATTATAGGCTTTTATAAGCCCATCTACACAACTCACACAAACTGAGTGACCACAAGGAAGTACATAAGGCATATGAAATAAAGTGTCGAAATTATCCAAACATACAGGGCATTCCATTTTTTTAATATAAAACTATTATCTGATTAATACTAAGAACTATAATATAGTTTATCTAATTGAATTATAATTTATATGCTGGCGAATAGAGTTAAGATTTTTAAACAGTTTATAGATAATAGTTTTGAGTTTTTTAAAGTTTTGATTTTGTTAGTAATTTTTGCTAATAAATTTCGTATTCTATATTTTCAGATAGGAAAATAAAAATTATGTGAAAATATGGTCAATAAGAAAATTAAAGTTGATTACCTAGTAAAAACATTAAATTAAATTTACTTTTTACATAAAAATAATCTTGAAAAAAATCTATTTTTTCAATTTAAAATATAAACTATGAATTCAAACTTTATCATATCATTTTTTTATTTAAAAATCTTCGATTAAAACTCTGAAACTTAAGAGCATTTTCGCATTTCATCATGGGGTGCTTCGTCAAATCTTTTTAAACTATCATAGTAAAGCATTATTAAAATATATAAAGATTTGCATAAAAATATATAAAAATTTGCATAAAAATATTAACCCAGTTCGAAGATAAAATCCTATAGATACCTTTATGATATTTGCTTCCAGATCCCTGATTTTTTATGATATCTTATTGAATTTCATAGTTGCAGTCTTTATTATTTTTTTGAATTTAGTTTACCAATTCTACTGCTTTTATTTAAATTAATACTAAATAATTTCTTCACTAAGGTTTATTTAATCATTTAGACAAAACAATTATCCAATATATCTTTACCATACTGTAATCTATGCTTATTCAATAATTCTATGCGCATAAAGATTAAAAAATGGGAAACAGTAGGTCAGAGCCTAACCTTCTTAAAAAGTCTTATAGTGAAGTTTTTACATACTACGTAAACAGATCTGAGTCTTTTGTTCTCAGATTAACTCAAACTTCTACTAAAAAACTAAAATTTTCTATTGACAAATGCTTTCCTAGCGATTCAGTTCTTGGGTACTTGGATGAAAATACGATTATTATAGCTGGGGGGACTAGCAAGTCTAAATCCCTTAGAACTCGTTGTTATCTTATAAATCTAGAATATGCTCAATTAAATATCCTCACTCCTTTACCTATTCCTGCTAAACTTGGTGGGTTATTTAAATATAAGACTGATTTATACTATGCTGGAGGGGTAACTGAAAAAAAATCGGGGAATAACCAGAAGGAATTTTCTGGGTGCCCTATTATGAGATATAATTTAAATGACAATTCTTGGGAAGTTTTTATTCATAAAGAAGAACAAGGTGATGATGGTGTTTTAAATAGCTGTGAGCCTTCAAGTCTGTCAGAAAATAGCTTTAAAATTGAAAATTTGATTTATCCTGGATGCTTTTTGTTGGGTTCTAAACTGTATTATTTCGCTGGTGCTATTCTCCCTTCATACACCCCAAGTAGATCTGTTTATTCAATAAACCTAGAATCAGAAACAAAAGAGCTTCAAATCGAGCCTTACTCTTTCCCTATCAACATTTTCAATCCTCTATCCGGCTCATCAAGTAAGACCGCTTTTATTTGGGGAGGTCTATCCCCATCATCAAAACCAATCCAATCCTGTTACATGTTCACTCATAAAAATGGTTTCTCAGAAATCCTATCCCCTGGATTAGATTATTTTGAAAACTATCCAATCAAAGTTACTGAAGAATATATTATAATAATGGCTTTTCCAAAATTTGCTATAAAATTCATGACTTCTCATAGATGGATACATTACACTGCATCTTTGAATTTTAATATGAAATCACAAACTGTTATTATTAAAGACTTAAACAATACAGATTCTATTAAAAAAGCTCCTATTGTTAGAGATGCTAAGATTCTAATCCCAAAAGCGATTAATTTAGATACAGATGATGCTTTAGATAGCGTAAAAAATTTAAGTATGAGAACCTTTGATTCTGGTAAAGATGCAAGAACATTTAAAACAGAATCATCGAAATCTAGAAGCAAGAATAGTTATACACTGAAAACTAGTGAAACAGGGAACTTTTCTAATGATGTTTTCCAGTCTAAAAACATGACTTTTCTTTCAAAAGACGATATACTTTCTATGGTTATAATAAAAAAAAATGATATGCTTGTAAGACTTCCTAGAAAGCGAATGATTAAAGTTATTTGCCAAATATACAGTAAGATTTTGACAAAAGATCTAAGCCCACTTGAAATCTCAAAACTTTCTTCTGAATTTGGGGAAGAAAAGGAAATTAGTATAAAACAACTTTATGTGTGTTTGAAAAAAAATCTAGGCTTTGAATTTTACACATATAAAAAAGTTCATAAATTTATATCCATTTTAGATAGGGTCTTAGAAAAGCCAAAACTTCATTTTCAAAGCTTGGATCAAATTATCGAATTTTTAAATATCTCAATGCCTGCGGCAAATATTGAAAAAAAGAAATGCATTATGGTTATTACTAGAGTAGTTAAAGCTATGATTATATAAAAAAAAATACGTAAGGGATATTTTATCTGATAAAAATTATAGGAAATTAAATATGAATTATATATCAAATGGATGTAATGAGAATATTTTTTAATGATTTTGTATATTTTATAGTGAATTGATAATATATGAATTGTGGTGTGCTTCGATTATTGAATAGAGTTATATTTTTTTTTATTGATTGTAGTATGGGTGTGCTATTTTTTTATTAGTTTATTTTTTTATTGATATAGATAATGTTATAGTTTGAAATATCAGTTTATTGGCTTATTATATCAGATAGAATAGGAAAAAATTATAATGTGACTTTGTTTGAAAGTTGTTTATAGATTGTAAATATTATTAGAATTATATTTTTGGCACCTTAATGATTTTATTAATGCATAAGGATAAGAATAAAACTTATAATATATCTTTTCCAATAATATCATAGTTATTTTGAATAGGAATTGAGAACAATACTAATTTCATTTGCTTAAATAGTTAAAATATACTATTGATTATGATGATTATGTATATACTAATTGAAACTATACATATATTGACTAGCTTCAATTACGATACATATTTTTTACTTAAATACAAAAATATATATGATTTCATAATTGTTTCTAAGTTGAAAGAAAATAATTTAGAAACATAAAGCCTGAAGAAAAACATAAATAAAAAGTTTATAATAAACCAACAATAAAACTAATTATATAATAACCACAACAAGCCATTCCTACATCAATTTCAATCACATTACCTTAAAACCCCTATGCCAGGAGCTCTAATCAAAACACAAAACATTTTATCATATTTCATTAAAAGTTTCTCAATTTAGCCTCACTCTCAAAAATCCTATTCCAAAATTAATCACCCTAATTTTCATTAAAAAATCAAAAAAAGCCTAACCCATTCCTTTCCAGGTAAAATAATTAATAATGTCCATAGAGTTACTTCGTTCTATTCACAATTCAGATGATAATTTCAAATGCTTCGAGTGTGGATATAAAAACTCCAGTTGGGCATGCACAGAGTTTTGTATTTTCCTATGTATTGACTGTGCTCATCAAATAAAATCCCAATGCAGTGATCAAGTCATGATCAAATCTTTACAAATGGCAGGATGGACTAATGATGAAGTTCTAAAGCTCCAAAACGGAGGCAATCATCGTTTACGTTGTTTAATGAGTCAATACGGTATTCCAAAAACCTTTACACTAGCTCAGAAATACTCATGTCAAGCAGCTCAATACTACAAAAATTTAATTAAATCAGAAATATACAATTATCCTCCACCTCCTGCTCCAACTATTATTCAAGGACTTTACCCTATAGGATATGAACCAAAATCTTGGTGGGATCGAACAAAAGAATCATTAAATCTGTTTGGATTCAAAGATAAAAGGGTTGTTGAAGGAGTTATAGAGAATATTGATGGAGAAACTTTACAGAGAATTAAAAATACAGGAGTTAATGCGATATGTGGATTAAGGGCTTATACATGTAGAACAGCTACAAGTGTACTTTCGGATTATACTGAAACTTTAAGTCCGGAGTATGTGAAGATGGAAGAAAGTTCTAGTAAGGAATACAATAGATAATGATTAATTTGTGCACTTTTGTATAATTATTGGTTTTTTTTTTTTTTAGGTAGGTTGTTGTATGGTTTCTGGTTTGGGTTGTGGGGAAGTTTTTTGTGGGTTTAGGTTTTCTTGTGATTATGAATTTAGAAGTAGTTTGAGTTTATAGTTAGATATAGGGTTTTGATATTTTTGATGAGAATTATCATTAAATTGGGCTTAAGATTGGAAGGGTTTTTGAGAAATGGTTTTGTAAGAGAGATTTTAATGTTCGAGAATATTATACTGAAGTTAGATGATTAAGAATAGGGAATTTTGGGAGTTTTAAGTTTAGTGATTAAATAAAAATTATGTGTGATTGCTATAAATATCATCGTAAAAGTTTTATATGATAAAAGATAAACCCTGTGGTATTAAAGAGTAGCTCAAGAACTAATAAAAATCATTATCAACGAGAACATCATGGATAAACTCAATCAAGAATTAACACTAATAAAGCAAAATTGTGTAATTTACATAATATAAAAATAGGATAAAAGTATTTCCGATAATAATTATATTTTTATTCCATATTTTATATGCTTATCTTTTAGTAATGATTCTCATAGAAACTCTAAGGATAATTATTATATATCATATGGGATTATATAGATATACGCTCATAACTTGGATTATATATTTTAATATATGCTTTTTTGTTGTGTTGCAAGTGTATATTTCATAATCTAAATGGAAGATATCCTTTAAAAAATTACAAAGTAAAATGAATTTGATTAAATAGCTTTTATTGAAGTCAAAGGGTTTGTAGAAGATTTTGGTATATTTAAGGTTATGAGTTGTCATGTCGAAAAACAAAAAAAGTAAATGGAAAATTTTAGTATTAAATTGAATTGGTATTACTGATTAGATAAAGAATTAAAAATATTATTAGAAGTTAATTTGAAGAATGCACATACTCATATTTTGCTACATACCGTTTTTTANCAGTTTTAGTTCTTGATATAATCGTTAATTTGAAGAATGCACATACTCATATTTTGCTACATACCGTTTTTTATATTTCAAATTAAACAGTGTTTCATCTGAAGGCCACTCAAAAAATTTTGTAATATGATCAGGACATACCTTAGCAACAGAAGGCATGATTTTTAAAAGTTTAAATGCAAGTAGTTCAGGATCTTTTGGATTCATATATAATAGATCAGCAACTCTAGCTAAGCCTTCCACAAATTCTACATAAACCATTTCTAAATGATCTCCATCAAGAATTTCATCAATTTCAGTCATCATAGCTTGACGAAAGCACATATCTATTTCTCTCATAGCAAAAGTATCACTATTCAACCCAGCGTCATTGCAAAACATTCTAAACTCATGCAAATTAATTTTATCCAAAGGTCCTTTTCCACTAGCAGCATATTTAATAAATACCGGTTCTAATATCGGCTTAAAAGCTTTAAGCACATGATCAACATCTTCAATTAAATAAAAATCCGTCTTCCAACTAGACTGGTCAAAAAGCTTCATTCCCGGTACTAAATATTCATTCATTAACCTTTCCAAAGCTTCTTTTATAGTCTTAACTTTTTTATTCTTATAAAATTTATCTATAGCCAACCTGACCATAAACTCCGCAAATTCATACCTACAAAGTCCATTCCCAGCATTAAAAGCTTCCCCTTTAACTTGAGGAGCATTTGATAAATTCCACAAAATAGCCACATCATTCATAGTAAAATCCGTAGAAAAAAGGTTGCATTTTTTCAGAAACTCATTAAGTGTATTTTTCCCTATATTAAAAAGTTCAATCCCACTAGTCGCAGATAGTTGCTTAAAAGCTTCAGTAATTAATTTATAATGACTAGCTAAAGAATCTTGTATTTCCTGTCTTTCATTACCATCAGTTATAATATCTTTTATATTAGAAACATCAAAATCAAAATTTATACATTTGCTAAGTACCTCTTCAGTATCAAATCTATAATCTTTAAATGTACTTGTATTAAAATCCCAAGGTATTTTTTCAATTATCGTCTCAGTCCATTCACGTACTTTTGGGTCATTTCGTGGTTTAACTTCAGGTCCTTGTGGATCCCAATCTTCTGATTCAATATATATAACATTAACTTTACTTATATTTATATGGAATTTTTTCTTATCTGGAGTAGGAAATTCAAGTCTTATCGGTGTATCTAAAATTTTAGTTTTATATTCTTTAGACCTCATAAATTTAGAATCTGCGCTAAAGAAAAATTTTATATGTCCATGTGGGACCATGCGTTTGATTGAAAAAATCCCATTTTTCTCTTGAGTTACTGAGGGTTTATAATTATCACAATCTAAATGTATGAATATAGGCCCATTACATTCTTGACCTGATATTTCAGGCTTCCAATCAAAATAAACTTCAACCCACTTTTCACAAATCCAACAGTTTAGACGGGAAATGTTATGTTCTTTGAAACGAGAAATTGATAATAAACGGGTATGTAAATGACCTTGATCTGTTTTGTTTTGATATTCTACAGGGATAATATAACCTTTAGAGTCAACATGACAATCATTTCCTGCCATATGAATTCCATATATTCTATGGTTTTCTAAAAGCCCATCACCAATAATTTCACATTCTTTTTGGTTAAAATAGTTATGTGACAAATCCACATGTTGTAAGAATTTCTGTGAATTCAATGCTTGTCCCAGAGCTTTGGCAGTGGCGAAATTATTACTTCTTCCTAAAGAATTCCAAGATAGGTCTAAATGTTTAAGGCTTTTATTCTGCCCAAGTCCTTCAAAAAAATCAATAGCTCCTTCTTTCCCTAATTGATTCCAATGTAAATCAAGATACTTTAAAGTGTTGTTTGATATTATAAGTTCTTTTAAAGGTTTCGCACATCCTTCACCTATATTGTTTTTAGCTAAAGATAATCTCACAAGTATTTTATTATCAATAAGTAATCTACAAAGAGATTCTAAAGCTTTATCAGATAAATGTGTTTTTTCAAGTTCAAGGACTTTTATTTTACTGTCAACATGATTGAGTATTTTTTCTAAACATAAAATAGACTTCAAACCAATACGATTTTCAGATAAAATTACTTTTTTAAGGTTTCTAGCAATAAGTTTGTTTAAGATTTTTGAGGCTCCTGAGTCTGTAAGTCTGTTTTCTTTTAAATTTAATGTTTCAACATCTTTTACAACACTTAAACCTTCAGAAAACGCTTCAGCATATGTATCTCCCATACCATATCCTTGAATATCTATAGATGTTTCAGGACCATTTCTTCTGACAATACCAAATGGCTCAGGTTTTAGGTTTCTTCTAGACACTTCTCCTAAATATGCTATATTTGGGGTATCTTCAAGATTTTGAATACGATTTCGCTCTGTAAACATAGGAAGATGTTTGAATGTATCAACAAAATCCAATTTCGCATCAAGGCCAATTGGCCCTTTATATGTTTCCATTGACCCACCTCTACCTTCTCGTGATGGCCTAAGGAATTTTATTGGGTACTCTTTTTTCTCTTTTGGACTAAACATGGAAAGACTTATTGGACCTAATGTTGATCTTAGTGAACCCCTTGAATCATTGCTTCTTCTGATAAGTGGAAGTTTTGCTGTTAAATTCATTTATGAGAGTTTTATTCTAAAACTATCAAGAAATTTCATATTTAAAAAAAGTTTTTTTAAGTGAAGGATTAGTTATTACTTTTTAACTGCATCACCTAGTCCTTCAACATCCATAATTAAAGCTACTCCTGCCAACACCCACTTAGGAGCAGGATAACGAGGAGTACGGAGTTGAGAAGTAAAAACATAAGTGTTGCCTCTATTTTCAGTCTTATAAACCGGGCACAAGTAAATATTTTTATCTTCTTTGGCTTCAATCTGCACAATAGCAGCTTTACAATTAACTACAGGCATAGGGCAGAACATTTCTTTTGGTCTGCTTTCTTCAAGTTGATTATTCGTAACATCCCATCTAGCACCATCTAAAAACAACCCAGTAACCAAAGTTCCTTCACGAGGGGCATCTTCAGTTTCATTTTCATATCTCTTAGTAATATCAGTCTGAATATATAATCTATTCAATTCAGATTGTGTCCTCTGTGCATGATATTGTTTAACTGCAGTCAAGAAAGATTGTGGATTAAACAATCTAGCTATATTTGTTATCTTAGGTACTGTTGTTGGTTCATCTTTCCAAGTACTCAATTGTTCAACTCTAGCTTGTAAGTTCACAAGCCATGATCCAAGACCTCTACAAGAAGGATAAGCTAATTCAGTCCATGTAACAGGAACACGTTCTAATACTAAACTATCAATAGTATTTTCCATTTTTTCAGTTGGTGTCAATTCACCATTAAGTGCAAGGTTAATCTCTTGAAGGCTTCTAAGAATTTCTTGAGTCAAAACATTCATATACTCACATTCTTGTAAAAACACATTAATAAAACACATTTTCTCTTCACCTTCAGGAACTTTAGATTTAATATCCTCCAAGTCAAATTTCATATTTTCAAGATTTAAATCGTCTAATATATGTGTGACGATTTCTTGAGCAATTTCATTCTTGGTCCTTATAGCTCCTTCTTCAGCTGCAGCATCATCTTTAGGTGCAAGTTCTAATAAAGTGCTAAACATGAAATTCCCTTGAGCAGTTCTAAAACCGATTTCAGCATTTGAATGCATACCAAAAGCTAGAGGGGTTTCTGATGGGAATTTTTCATCGATATATTCAACATATTTTAAGTATTCAGTAGGTGCTGGGGATTTGAATGAAGCTGCTTTTCCATCACAGAATGGGAACATTTCAGTTTCATCTAAAAGTGGATTGTCCATTAGATTGTTAAGGTAAGCTTTACAAAGTTTTCTATCCCAATCATCAACAATATGTCCTCCATACATAATTTCTCCAAATATATACCTAAGATCTTCCCATGGTATTTTTGTACTTCCTGATGCACTTTCAAGATAATTGAAAAGTACTAAAGAAGAGTCTCGAAGGTCACCCATACTAAATGGATATCTCATATTCCAACCTTTAGGACCGAATTTACGTCTTTCAACGACTGTAGCATGGAAATAACAGAGACCGAAAAGAATTGATTTAACTCTTGGGTCTTTTTCATTAAACTCATCTTTAGGGAATTGAGCGAAAGCTCGTTTAAGATTAGCTTTCATTCCTTGTGGAGGTTCATTAGTTAATTTAATTGATCTATCAAGTATACCAATAGGGATATCCGTTGATGGTTCTGCACTTAAAAACAGTCTAAAATCTATATTCGACCCTTCTGAAGCAAAGAAATCTAGTTTTTTCTCAAGCTGTAGCAGCCATTTTGGCATCAAATGAATGTTTTGTAATATAACCCAATGACCTTCTTTATGCCCTGCTTCCAAACATTTCATAGCCCAATCTTCAGTTCCTTGACCCATAGCCACATTCCAATAATTTTTCCCTTCTTCTAATTTATTTGTAGTCCTTTTTGTCTTCCCAATCTTTTCTACATCAGCAACAGGGTCTGTACCAGGACTTAAAATAAAGAAAATAGGTGTTGTATTTGTACAATCTTCAAGAACATTTTCTAATATATCAGCAAAACTACATCCTTGATCAATATCAACATAAGCACTTCCTCTTGGTAAAGCATCTCTTATCCAATCGCTTACTGCTGTTGTTAAACGATCTGGTCTTAAACATCTTAAAACTAACAATTTTTGGAATGGGGTATTATCTAAACGTTTCCAATCTAATGGTAATTTAGCTTTTTCTGGGGCAATATCATTAAACCATTCTTTAAATCTTGTTGGAGCATCTTTTTCCATGTTTGTGGCAAAGCTTTGGAATTCTTCAATTTCAATAAGTTTTTGAACTGCTGCCCAAGCTATATCTGGTAGCCAGTCTAAAGTTGCTGGTTTTTCAGTATTGGGTTTTAATGGGCATTTTAGAAGGAAATTTACCATTTGATGATCATAAGGTGTATCTATGACGGTTTTTTGCATAAGACGCATTGTGATTTGAGTTAAGAAAATTTGTTTGTGTTTTTCAAAAAGACCTCTACTTACCCATTGATAAATTGTCATTCTAATGTTTTCTCTTAAAGTTACGACACGAGTATCTGTTTCATCAAATTGAGGTGTTTTGTCCATAGCTTTTAGATAGAAAGTTAAAAATGATTCTAGTGAATATTGATACATATGATCGACTACACATAAAGAAATAATTAAAAAGTAAAGAGTTGCACCTTCAGCTGCAACACGTCGATAAACTTCACGAAGTTGGTTGATTTGGACTTCGGTTTTTTGGGCATCGATTGTTTTAAGTTTGATTTCTTCAGCAAGTTTTTTTGTTTGTTCAAGACCTTCGATAAGCTCGGTGTTAGAGAGAATTGTGTTAGGGTCAGCTGAAGATAGGTTGTTAAGGAGATCTTCTTCGAGTTTAGCAAGAATGACTTTGTAATCGTTTTGTTGTTTGGCTAGTTCTTGCTTTTGTCTTTCGAGTTCAGGTTTTTCGAGGTTCACGACAGTGGCAAGGAGTTGATCTTCAAGACCACTTTCTGTGACAATAAAGTTGATGATTGTGCACTGAGCGGCTATTTCAGGCCTATAATGTGGATTAGACAATTTAGTCTGTAAATACAGTTTAAATGAAGGACTGTACTCGATTTCTTCAGATCCAAGTTTAATGAAAAACGAGTTTCTCCCTTTCTTAATAATAGCTCTAGCAAGTAAAGGTTCCAAAATCGCATCAAGTTCCTGGCCAATATTCTCAATCAAAACCGTTTTCCCAAGCTGAATTGTCCCTTCAAGTCTTTTAATCCACCTTTCTTGTGAGAACTGTATAACTTCTAACTCTTCTCCATGCATACCACGAATCCATTTAGAACCTTGTAATTGTGGATCAATAATCAATGGCCATCTAGAGCAACTAGTCACAATACTTGCATTTTCAGTACTCATCCTATCAGCAGGTAAGCCAAAATTCTTCCATCTAGCTTCATCAGCATCAGTACATAAAACCCTTAAAGGATCAACACCTTGAGTAAAAGCAATATCCCTAGTTGTTATATTTGGAAGCCATATTGTCTGCCAAAGTTTCAATCTTAAATGAGCAGAAAATGGACCAATATAAGATACAAATGCTGATGCTAGTAATGCATCACCAACAACTGTCATAATATCCTGTTTGAATTTAGCAACATTATCATTCCATCTTGAGTTTTCACTACCCAATCCACCAACTAATCTTTTTGCTAACTCTAATTTCTTCAAACATTCCTCAGCATCGTCTTCAACTTTTTTCTTCTGAGCCTCAGCTTCATTAAGTTCTTTTTCTAAACCTTCAACTGTATCAGTAGCTTGTTTAACTTTAGCTCTAACCAAAGCAAGTTCTTCTTCTTTTTTTGTCGCTTCAGCTTCAGCTCCTTCTTTTTCTCTCATAAGTGGCTCAACTTTCTTATAAATCCTATTATAATCTACAACATTAACAACCCAAGCACATAAAAATGAAGCAGCTATATTTTGATTTTTCATATCTTCTTGATTGAAACCTGGCTGTGATAATATTGGTTTTAGTTTTTCAAGAATCCAATCATCGATTTCTTCTTTTTTATAGTTTTGGATTTCTTCAATGAATTTTATTGGATTTGCCATCATCTTTAAAGCGTTATTCCAAGTAAAAGCCGATTTATCACCTTTTAATAATAAAACAGCTTTAGCTACATCTTGAATAGGTTGTGCTGGTTTACCAAGTGCTTTCATTTCTTGGATTGATTGTTTTGTTAAACAGTCAACTGCATCTTTAGCTCTAAGCATAGCAGGTTTGGCTTCTTCAAGTTTACGATCAGCTTCTTCTTTAAGTTTATTAGCCGCATCAGTTAATTGTGATGTAATAGCTTCTTCTTTGCCAGCTTCTTCCATCTCTTTATCAGCCTGAGCTTTTGCAACTGTAACTTTAGCAATAAGTTTATTAGTATCTTCTTGCTTTTCTTTGACTTCAATAAGTTTAGAATCAAGGTCTTTTTTAAGGTTTTCGACTTTACTTTGTGTTTGTAAAAGGATATCCAAACCTTGTTTTAGTCTTTCAATACTTCTTTCCAAGCCAGACCTTTTTTGTTTGAGTAATGATTTAAAGAATTCAATAAGTTCTAAGAAAGACTTAGGTGTTGTATAATTGTATCTACGTTCTCTTGCTAAAAATACTGCATTAGTTTCATTAACTGATACATGGACATCAGCCATATAATTAGCCATAGCCAAGCGTTTTTCATCACTTTCAATATCAACAACTTGTAAAAATTGATAACCAACATCAATAAGAGCATCTCTAGGCCAAGCATGGAACCAGTCTACTAATGTACAACTAATAAGCCCAGGGAATTTACGAGCTCGTTTTCTAAACAAGTCTCCAACTGGTGAAAAACATAAAACAATATGCAAGTTTTTACGTGATTTGTCAATAAAATACTCAAGCATCTGTTCAGGGGAATCTACAAGTATACCTGCAGCTTTAGCTTCATTACGCAATGTATTGAATATATTTTCAAGTTCGTCTTTATCGAATAAATCTTGAACATAACCTGAACTTAACATATCATTTATATAAATAAGGAACTTTTCATCTTGGATTTGAGTGTCTGTAATCATAAAAACACAAGGTTGGCCTCCAGCTTTAACCCCTGCTTTTTTATACATTTCTTGTATATCAGCCCTAAAGTCGTTCATATTGTATTTGTCTGAGACTAGAATTTGGATAATATCATAACCTAAAATAAAACTCGCAAGTCTGTTTAAGGATTGTTTACCTGAACCACCAACTCCTACTAAAAGAGCATTACCACCTGGAGATTCAATTATACGAGTGATTCTACAGACATGTTCCATAGCTATATCAAAAAGCACAAGATTCATTTGAGCATTAGTATCATTATATTCTTGTAGTCTATCTTCAAGAACTTTCTTAAGTTGAGCCATATCCTTAATTGGTAAATATGCTCTATCTGAACCTGAACCACTAACAAATGAAGTATAAATATTAGGTGTGACCATAATCTCAGGACCAATATCTTCTTCAAACCTTTTTGATGATTTTACTAAATAATCCCTATATGTTTCAACATCTTTATCTGTAATCAATCTATCAAGATAAGTCCTATCACACTCATGAACCCATAATCTAATAATCTTATCAGGAGCTCCTCTATAAAGCCCTGGTGAACTTTGCATAACACCACCAATAACCCTAGAAATATCTCTTAAGTTAAACTGATAATGGAATTTTCTTGCTGAAGGTGAGAACTCAGGATTTTCAGTAATATTCTTAAACAAATCAATTGTAGCGTCAATGATTTTATCTTTAAGTTTGCTTATAGATTGATCGAAATTCTTCATATGTCCTCCAAGAATGCTTCTAAAAATATGCCCAAGTATATCACGACTAGGTAATGTGCATGCAAAAGTTGTAAAGTGTCTTTGAAGTCTCATATCAACAGTAAAAGATCCTGATTTAGGGTTCATACAAGCCATAAACTGTATATCCTTAAGTCGTTTTTGTTCTTCTAAATGATCTCTATCAAAAAGCTGAGCATAATTAAGTAATTGGATTATAAGTGCAATAGGTGATTGTGTACCATATTTGTCTACAAAAGGCATATTAAGATCATCAATAAAGAAAATCAGAAGTTTTTTGCCATTTGGTGGGCCATATTCACGACCCATTTTCTTTTCTACATGTGCTTCAATAAATCTTTGTAATGCAAGTGAGTCGGTATAATTGTTAAAGTTGATAACATTATATTGTTTTTCTTCTGGGTTTATACCTGAAAGGTAATCTTTTGCTATGGTTGTCTTTCCAGTACCACTGACTCCAATAAACATAACAGGTCTATTACCATCAATACTCAATTCAATAACCGCACGGATTCTTACAATATCAACAGTAGGGACAATAATATTAGAAACAGGTTGATCAATCATAGGAATATATTCACCAACTTTTTCAGACCATGGTTGCCAATTAAGTTTCTTAGGATCATAATAATAATCAAAAATAGTACCGTTTTCAGGGAATTTCTTCGCTATATGTTTCCACCATGAATTAAAAGACCCTTGGATTTTATCATCACCAATAGCCCCACCAATAGCCCATATGCCTGCATATATGAAAAAGGCTTCATATACTGTTTTCTTTTCTTCTTCTTTAAAGTTTTTAGCGACATCTCTGAAATCTTTACTTAAAATCAAAGAATGTAATATTGTGCATAAAGCTTGAACTATAGCTAAATCGACATTTGGGACAATAGGTGTATATTTTCTTATTTCATCAATATTAGTTTCTATAATCTGTTGATAAGCTAACATAAAATGACTTCTAGCGATATCATCTTCAATAGTCTCAAGCCAAGAATCCATAAATGGTTTCGTCCCAACATCAGTTTCATTAATAAACAACACCCCAGCACGAGAAACAGTAGCAGGTGTTGCATTTTTCAAATGACTAATTTCGAATATAAGTCTCATTGCATCAGTAAGTGGGATTCTTTCATTAGAAACTAAAGTTAAAACTTTATTATCATCCATAACAGTATTCAAGCTTTCAATCCAATCAGGGTCAATATCCCCATCTAATACAATCCATTTACTTTTATGTGATGGTTTGAAATGACCTTGGTTTTTATACATGTCTCTCATAATAACAGATAAAACTCCATCTTTCCATTCTTTTGTTTTAGTTAAATACCCAAATAATTCATTAGCAGTAACAGCTTTAGGGTTTATAGTTTCATATGCGCATTCATTTCCACTAACAGCAGCAAGCATTTTCCATACTTGAGTCTTCCCACAACCAGGAGGACCAATAACAAAAACTGAATGTCTAACTTCCATGATTTCAGATAATTGGATGCTTTTGTTGACGAAAATTTCTTCAGGTTGGAGTTTAGCTTTTTTAGTCACCCTGACAACTTTTTCTTTAAGTTCTGAGTTAACTTTTGGTTCTGGGTCTAGTCCAGGGAAGAGATCTCTGATTAAAGTTAAGAAAATCGGCTTATCATCAGTGACGATTTTAGGTAAGTTAAAGTCTCTTAAAGCTCTCATCAAAACTGGGTCTTCATCCATTTCTGGATCTGCTCTTCTTAGTTTACCAGCCATTCTAAGTACTGATTTAACAGCTCTAAGACCCCAATCATAATGTTTTTGCTTAGAAAGTAACTCACGAGATAGTTCGTATAAGGTCACGAATTTATGTGAAAGTAATCTGGCGTTTTTGAAACCTTCAGACATAAGCATGTTTTCACAAATCAAAATTGTATCGGGGACGACCATAGCACATGATCTAAACAAAGCTTTGATATTTTCAGGAAGTTCAGTACGTCCAGCATATCCAGGGTTCATAGTAATAAACATACCAACAGTGTGTCTTAAAACAATATTTTCTTCTTCTTCAAATTGGAATTTTTCTTTCTTAGCTCTTTGGGCATCAAGAATGGTTTTGACTTGAGTTGATACAACAGATAAGACTTCAATTGATATACGATTAAATTCATCAAAACAACCCCAAGCACCAGTTTGTGCTAGACCAAGGAAAATACGACCCATAGACTCTTTATTCATTTGAGGTGAACAATTAAAGACAATAACAGGAAGACCGATAGCTCTACCTAAATCTTTAACAGTCTCAGTTTTCCCTGTACCAGCTGGTCCTGCAGGAGCACCACCCATAGTAAGATTTAAAGCTTGAGTAAGTGTGATATAACACCTATCAGTCAATGGGGTAATAACCAACCTTCCACAATTCCCAACATATTCATAAGTATATTTACTTCTCCAATCGCAAATTGCAATCCTACAATCTTTATTAGGGTCACTATCCGTCATTCCTTTCCATTCAAACTTCAATTGACTTTGCCAAGCAAAAGCTGTAGTATCCGACACTTTATTCAAAGCAAACTTATCAACAACATCTCTACCATGGACATCAATTGTAATAATTGTAATAATTTTCGCACGAAGGTCTTTAGTGATTTTCGGGTCAATAACCCTATCAATAAGTTTATTAATCCTTTCATTTGAAGTTTTGAAATAATCCTTCATAGCACTTTCTGAACCAGCAAAAACTTCTTCAATAGTCCTTGCAACTTCTTCAGTCCACACAATCTGCGTACCAACCAAAGCTATTTGTGCAGGATAATCATCAATCCAAACTTCACGAGATTTTTCTCCTTGTATATCCCAAAGTTCAGCTGTTTGTCTAGCGTTTTCTAATATACACTTAAGTACTTTTCTCATCATTTGTTCTAAATCTCCAAGCCAATTTTCAACAGCACCTTCACATACAAATTTCCCATTATTAACTTTTTCAGGGAAAGGTACATATTCAGTTTCAGTTTTAGAATACATGCCAATAGCTGAGTTCAATTTACGTCCACCTGCTTCTTCAAAATGTATAGCTCTCATACCATCAAATAAGTCCCCTAAATACTCACAAACTTTATGTGGATTGTTACCATTACTAAGGATATCAAGTAATGCTTGATTTGATACAAAGTAAAACCTAGGGAATTGTTTTTTCTTTTGAGCTAAATATTCGTTTAAGGCACTTTCACATTGTTCAATTTGCATATGTAGATTTTCTAATAACTCTTCACGACCTTCTACTGTTGTAGCTTCAACTACTAGAGGATTTTCATGTACTTCACCCATAAGTTCTCTGAAATCATTATCGATTTGCTCAAAAAGCTTGGTTTGATCTGGAAGCTGACTTCTTATATCTTCTGATGCTAAGAAAATAGTCTCTAGTCTTCTCCAGTTTCTTTGGACTTTAATCCAAACACCTAAAACACTTTCTACTGTTTTTAATGTAGAAAGCCAATGTGTTAATCGATCTCTAAAGTATTCAACACTTTTACCTGCACTTTGCATACTCATAAGTTCCATTGAGTGTTGTTCAAGCATTTCAATAGTTTCATCTAAAGGTAAAATAACAGGACAGTCTTTATGTGATTCAAAAGTTAACACAGTCTTAGCCCAAGCGTTTTCAATGTTTGTAAGTTTCTTTTCAATAGTCGCTTCTTTTTGTGATTGGCCGACAATTTCTCTAACATCATCTTCGAATTCGTGTAGTTTTAAATGAAGGAGATTTTCTAAACAGAAAGTTGGCGATGTATGGTTGATTGTTTTTTGGGTTATATTCATAAGATCTTTCCAATGCCTTGGTTCCATACTTGGACTATGGAGTTCATTGATCAATGGGAGGACTGTGGCCATGTTTTTAACAGTGTCACATAAGGTTATATATCCTCTCCAGCCACGGATTTCTTTAGGTAAAGCTTTAACCATTCTTTCTAAGTTTTTGTTTTGTTCAAGTAGATCTTCAGTATCAATTTTATCCCAAAGTGTAGTTTTCCATTCACTATACTGGTTTTGCACTAAACTTATAGCATCCCATAAGCATTTTAATAGTTCAAGTTCTTGTTTACATTCTTTTAATGGTCTATATGAGCTTTTTTCTAATTCAAACAACTCATTTAGTTCATTGTAACGATTAGCTTCAACGTTTATTTCTAGTACACTTTTATGTAAACGATCCACAGCTTCATAAGCATTGTTTATCACATCATCAGTTAGTTCATCAAAATTAAAAGGACAGACTTTAAGGAACTCTTCTCTAAATTTATCGACTTTTTGATCAAAAGCACTAAGCATGATTTTAATTTTCTTAGTCTCTTCAGTTTGATGAGGAAGGATTATTGCTTTAACATTATTAACTTTTAGTTTTAAGTCTTCCCATTTGGTTTTAAGATCTTCAATTTTGTTGATAAGGTCACTATCAGTATGAACACCATGTTTTTTCAATAAGGCAACCTGTTCACGCATTGGACCAAACATATTATCACAGATTTCTGAGATGGTCCTTACATCACGAACACTACTCATTATTTTCATTAAAGTATCTTGAGGAATATTATCAGCTTTTTCTAGTTCGATACCTTTGCTTACATTTTCAATAAATTTAGTTAAGTTTCTCATTGACCCGGTTACGTTTTTTTGTAAGAAGTCGGTGTAGACATTAATCCAATTTGAGACTCTTTTATTTAAAGCAACTTTTAGAGGTTCGACGTTAATTCTAAGCCAAGCGATATCATTAGGACTTTGCACTGAGGCTATTTTAGTTTGAATAGCTTTTAGGTTTGTGATTTTATCGTTAAAAAGTAAGAGTTCTGGGATTCTTATACTAACACCTTGGAATATTGGATGGGATTTAAGCTTTTCATAACGAGCTCTTTCTTCTTCTTCGTCAACAGGGTCATCAGATTTCTTTGGAACTTCACCTAGTTTGAGGAACTCTTCAAACACTTGGTTTAGATCTTCAGTCCATAAGTATGAGTATTCCATAAAGGTTTGTTTGAATTTATTAGTCTCGTTTTCAATCCAATCTAAGTGGTTTTCTATTTTACTAAGCCCATATTTCGCTTCAAACTGGTCTCTGATTTCAACTAGGTAATCACCTGGTGCAGTGTCGATTCTACCAAGTAAAGTTGTGATTTTCATAAAATCAGCTATCCACGAATGAACCAAATCTCTCAACCCAGTCCCTCTATGTTTACTTTCAATCTCCGGGGTAAAAACAACTTTTGTATCCGCAAGTTCAATCCTAATATCAAACATAGGCATCATATCCGTTTTCTTAATAACAGCAGGATCAAGCAACTCAGATAAATGATTTAAACTAAGGACAATAACATCAGCTAAACCTTTAATAACTTTTTCATTAACAAAATCCTGATAAGTAACCCACTGTATACTTTTCTTAGCTCCTTTCACACATTCTCCAGTTTCTTTCATAAGTTTATTAATATCCCTTCCACCAGTAGTAATCTCAGAAAGCCTATTAACAACAGATGCTTTATGAGCTTGATCAAAATCATCAGGACTCATGGGTTTACTTTTTCTTTCAAGTAAAGGTTTATCAGCCCATTTAGCCATAACTTTTTGTATCTGTGCCAAATTAGACTGCATGCTTTTAACAGTAGTGCTTACATCTTTGACAAAACTCATAGCTGAATGTATAAAATCATTAATATTCTTAGATCTCCATTTAAGTTCTTTAAACCCAGGTTCTAATATTTGGTCCATTTTAACAATTCTTTCTTCTAAAAGTGGATATTCAACAGGTAATAAAGTCTGTTTGATTTCATTATACATACCAACTATCATATCAAGATTTCCTGTTTGGGTCCTATAAACTTCTTGATCTGTGAATATTTTCTGAGCGCTTTGAGGTACGGGCATGTTTATAAGTAAAAAGTATTTAACTTCTCTTAAAAGCTTAACTAGAACAGGGTCGAAGTTCACTTTAAGTAACCCTTTTGAGTCTTGAGCAAGTAATGGCTGATTAAGTTTATCTTTACATGATTTTTCTACTTCAGATTCCCATTCGTGGATTTTTTGTGTTTGATATTCACTTAAAGATTTCATTAAAGACTTATAGAGTTTCTGCACATCTTTGTATTCTTCACGTTCTAAGACTGTTTGACTTAGATTTGATAGTTTTTCCATTGGCTCTTTGATTCTTTCCATTAAACCTCTAGTCCAGTTTATCGCTCCTGTTACTGGGGGCATATTTTTTGATATAGGTGCTCTAGGGTCAAGTTTATCAACTAAAATTTTGTTTTCTAAGAAAATCTGCTGTACTGATTTTACATCTTGTTTATAACTTTCTATAAGTGTTATATGTTTTTTCTCTAACTCATCTTGAATTATAGGCCTTGTTAATAGACCTTCAAAACTCTCAAGAAGTTTGAATCTTCCATAAATTGTATCAGAGTCGTCAAAACCTTGAGTTAAAATACTAGCTAGTCTGCGTTCGAGTTCTTTAATTTTGCATCTGAACTCATAGAAATCATCATCAAATTCTTTAGCACTTACGTTCATAATATCGTATTTTACTAGTTTAAATTCATCAACTGCTTGAAGGAATTCTGTGTGGATTTGTTTTACTGAGGTTGTTAGTGTTTTACCTTTTGTCCCTCCGATTTCGATTTTGTTAAGTTTAGAAAACTGGACTATTGTTGTTGTTAGGTGCTGGATGTCTTGGCATCTTTCAGAAAAAGCGTCGAGTCTAACAAAAAGTGCATTGGTTGTTATGTTCCAGGACTCCTTAGCTTTGCCTTTGTATTCAAAAAATGCTTCTTTAAACTTAGCGATTATGTCGAGGATCAACCCTAGTTTGTCACAAGCTATTCCGGGCTCTTCGTTTGTGATCATTTCAAAAATATCCTTCCCACTTAGGAACTTGCAGGCTTGTGTTATGATTGCATTACAGATTTCTCTTATTAAAACAACAAGTCTTGCTGGAGTGTTATAGTATTCAGAATTCTCCCATATTAATAATATTGTATGCATTATTGGTATAAACACCCCTTCAAGCTCAGCGAAATCTTTACTTTCGTCAGTTAGCTCAAAAAAAAGTGGCTGGAGGGTTTTCAAATATTTGAAATTATCATTAGCCTCTAGTCTTGCAGCTTTCACTTCCTTTTTAAGTTTAGAGAACTGGTTAGTGTATGTGCTTTTGTTTTGCTCAAGGAATTTAAGTACTTTGCTGATTTTTTCACTTTGTAGTTGTTGGTGAATGGAGTTTAAGTTCTCAGCTTTGTTATTCCAAAAGTCAATTTCAACAAGAGGCCCTGGGTCTTGTCCTTGTTTTAACGCAGTTTCTGGGTCTTGTTTAAGGACATTTTTGATTTGTTTAGTCCATGTGATAACAGCCCCTTCAAGCACATGAGCTTTGTCTTTGCTTGAAATTCTATCTGAAGTTGTGGTTTCCTGAGGTGGGATAGGAAGCATGGTTCTACCTTTGACTTCTCCAATAGTCACATAAATTGTCGATAGGAAACTATGGAATTTATTTTCTATCAAGTCTTTGCTTACAAGATCAGACCAGCCTTGTTGGTTTAGTGGATTAGCTAAGACAGGGAGAAAGACTTCTTGGCAGGTCAGGCTCATGTTTTCTAGAACTGACTTAGAAAGCTCCATAAATGCTAGTGTATCAGGAAGCTTATCAGGCTCTATAGGATTGCCGCGAACTGTTTTATAAACCAAAATCGCTTTTCGCCGAATCGATGCTGGTGAAGGGACATTAGGGGTGATTACAAGACTATCAGCCCCAGTTTGCCATATAACCAGGTATCCTAAGTCGTCATGAGGATTCAAAAATAATTGCATGTTCCTCAAGTTTTCTTCTTGTTCCAAGCTTTTCTTCATCTTTTCAAAGTTTTTCTTTAGCCCAAACATGGAAGCTACTCTCGAGATGATGTAATCTTCGCGCATGGTTCCGCTTGCTTTATCTTGCGCCATGATTTATGGTCTAAAATTATTTATAACTGCCAGGAAAATGTCGAAGGATTATAACTTTTTAGTTTTTGTAGGAAGAGGATTTTGATTATTATGTACTGAGAAAGTTTTAGTTTTAAAAATATCATGAAATTGAAAGATGGGGGTTAGGGAAGTATGGGCATTATGTCTGATTAATGGATAAAGGTATTACTTTGATAAGAGACTTGGTGATGGGTTTTACGATGGTAGAAAGGTTTTGGATAAGGATAGGAAGAGAATTAGTGGCTGGCATGGGTAAAAAATATAAATTTGGGATGGAATTTTTGGAGGCTTGGAACTCCATTGAAGTCTTGGAAATAGGTAAGGGAAGGTTAGGTATGGTAATGGGGAATAAGTTATTTTGTAATATTCGTAGTTAGTGTTTAGTTTTCTAGATTAAGAGGAATTTATAAACTTTTGTTTTTTTGTAGCCTAAACATGCTGATGTTTTATATTATTCCCCAATCTAAAATCCATTAAAAGCATCAAACAAAGTTATAGGGTTAAAGTAACTAATAAACATATTAAAATACTAAATGTAGCTATCTAATAAACCTTTCCATAAATACCAATCTCTTAATATCATATATTCATAGAATCCTACTCATAAATGAAATATAATTATTAAACCCTAAAAACTACATATAAAAAAATCCTCAGAATCATAATAAAAAACACTCTACCTTCAACCATAAACCAAAATTCACAACTTTTAAATTTTAACACCCTAACACCCTAAGTTTCCATTTCTACCAAAGCCAAATTTTCATCCCTATCTCTAACCTTTTACCTCAAAAATCATTTTAAACCCAACCTCAAGCATGCGTTTCACATCTTATCTACCGCAAAAAACTTCAGCAATTTAAACTACACTATCAATAAAAACAAAACCTTAAGTCTTTATAATATGGCACATGGAAGATCAATGTCATCTCAATTCGTCACATCTCTGGTTTATCAACCAGTAGAGCTATTAACTGAATACGAAGTTGAACAAATCAATGGTATAACATACAATAAACTTGCTAAAGTTGAAGGAATCACCCCATTATTTCCTGAAACAAAATTCAAACCATCAGTCCTCAGTGATTTAATGAAAACAGATGGTGAGTTAGAATTCCTCATAGTCGTGACCATGTACAATGAAGATAAAAACAACTTCAAAGATACAATGCATGGCATAGTCCAAAACCTAAAAGTCTTTGAATCTGATGGTTTAGATCCCAACCTAATTGCATGTATAATAATCGTTGATGGTATCAAACCTTTTATGCAAACATACAAAAAAGATGACCAGAAAATTTTCTTTTCAAATTTCTTCAATGAGCAAATGATAAAAGACCGTTTTTCTACAGATGATGTTATAAATGGTATCAAATTAGAAGAAAATCAAGAAATAGCCCATTGTTTTATGACATCAACTAACTTTGGCCTTGAAGGATGTCCTGATTTAAACATTGTATTTGCTGTAAAACAATTGAATAAACGTAAACTCAATACACATTTATGGTTTTTTGGAGGTTTTTGTGAGATGATTCAGCCTAAATTTATTATGTTATTAGATGTTGGAACTAAGCCATTAGAAGCTTCTTTATGTGCTTTGTATGATGTTCTTAAAACTAATGCTAATATAGCAGGTGTTTGTGGTGAAATCGCCCCTATGGACCCTGAGTATTCTAATATTGTTGTATCAGCTCAAACTGTTGAATATACTTTTTCACATATTTTTGATAAAGCTATGGAAAGCTGTTTAGGGTATATCGGGGTCTTACCTGGAGCTTTTAGCGCTTATAGATGGGAAGCATTAGCTGCAGGGCCTTTAATGAATGATTACTTTAAAAGCATGACCTCTCCTGAATTAATGAATGCTTATAATTCAAATATTTTCCTTGCTGAAGATAGAGTCTTATCTTTAGCTTTAGTAAGTCTTCCTGGACATCAGTATTTATTAAGATTCGTCCCTTCAGCTATTGCCGAAACTGATGTACCAGCAAAGTTGTTTCAATTATTAGCTCAAAGAAGAAGGTGGATAAATGGATCTTGGTTTGCCCTTATTGATACATGGAGAACATTTTCTAGGATTAAAAATTCTGATCATACAAGATGGAGGAAAATATGGTTTAGTTTTCAACTTGTGTATTTTGGTGTGACTATTTTGTTTACTTGGGTTATGGTAGGGAGTTTTTATTTGTTTACAGAGTTGATTTTTGCAGCAATTTTTAAAGGGTTTGATCAAAGTGCAGGGGGGATTATGACGTTGACTGAGTTTTTGTTATCGGTTTATATTGCTATGATTTTGTTGGTTTTTATGATGAGTCTTGGAGTTAAGACAGGTAGGGTTGAAGGGACTTATAGGTTTATATCATTTGGGTTTTCTTTTTATATGCTTTTTACTTTTTTCTGCACGATGTATTATACATTTACTAGTAATTTGACCGTGTACTCTTGGTTTTTAGTTGCTGCTACAATTGGTTCTTATTCTATTGGCTTGCTGATTACTGGGAATACTAAGAAAGTTGCGTTGAGGACGGTGCAGTTTTTGATGATGACTCCGATTTATGTTAATGTTTTTCAAATCTACGCAATCTGCAACATCCATGACTGTACCTGGGGTAACCGTCCAGACAACCTAACCGAAGAAGAAAAAGCAAAACGTGAAGACTTCGAGCATTATCGTACAAAATGGGTTATAATATGGATAGTCTCCAATCTAGTCTATGTAAAAATCTTTGAAACCTTCATCCAAATCGATAGTGAACTTATTGCCCTTTATGTCCTTTACACAATGGCCATGATCTTAATCCTCATCCGTTTCTGTGGCTGTATCGCATTTTATTTCTCAAATTGGTTTCAAAATAAAGGTAGTAAAAGATATATTCGTCTAGGATCAGTAGTTGAAGCTAATAAAGAAGATAAAAGAATCCTAACTGAAATAGTTCAAAAAGTTAATAGAGGTAGGGCTATGAGTCAAAAAGAAATAAGGAACTCGATAATTGGGGTTATAGAGAAAAAAGCTGGTAATAATGAAAGAAGGCAGACTCAATTCCAAAAAGATATTCTTAAAATGTGTAGAAAATCAGAACTTCTTGAAGATGATGTTGAAGAAGAAGGTTATTCAGAAAGTATTGAAGAAAACAGTAATGAAAGTGATGAAGATTGTAGTGAATATTATAATGCAAATTCTGGGAAAACAAAGAAAATCAAAAAACAAACTAAGAAAACAAAAAAAACTAATGGGAAAAGCGTAAAAAAATCAGTCAGGGAAAGTGTGAGGAAATCAGTTAGGGAAAGTAAAAGGGAAAAAAAAGATGAGTCGAAGTTTTCCCCAATACAGTCGAAAGTGGATGCCAAAATTGATGCGAAAAATGCTGAAGGGATGATAAATTTCGAAGACACTATACAAAAAGATCCACTTTGGGAAAATGATGAAGAAGGGGAAGAGTCTAAAAACCAAGAAAGTGAAGTTAATAAGTATCTGGATATGCTTTCTCTTATTATATCTAATATATCAGATTCAAATTAGATATAAGTTATTTTATATATGTTATGAATATAGTATTAGGTTTGGATTTCTGTTTTGATTAAGGTTGATGAGGTTTTCTTATGATTTTTTCCCCTATAATGAAATTCATAAAATGCTTAGTGTGTTTCGGTAAAATAGGCAAATTGCTTTTCCCTTTTGTTAAAAATAAACTTTCATTATCTTTTTCGAAATTCCCAATTGAAACTGTGCTTAAATTAACATTCCATTCAGATTTTGACTCAGTTCGATCGTAATCTAACCCAACACTTCGTTCATCTGTTCTTAGGGTTTGTGTTGCTTGATCTCTAACTTTTTTCCCAGCTAGATTATAATAAGCTGCTGATGCGAATATGTTCCCAACTGCATATCTTGGACGTCCTTTGTGTGTATTTTTATCTTCTTTATTTTCTTTAAGATCTTTTGAATCTTTATTTTCCTTTATGTCTCTACATGTATGTCCTGGAAAAGATACCTCGTTACATTCTTTACATCTTTTTATAAGACTTGGTTTTGTTGATGTGAGTTTTTTTTCAGGTTCTTTTCTAGACCTTGAGTCTGATCTTGAGATTTTTCGAGATTTTGATGTCCTTACTGTGCGGATTTTTGGCGTTGTTATTAGGTTACGTAATTGGTTTGGGTCAAGGTTATCATCAGAAGGGTCAGATTCTGAGCCTGAAGAATCAGAGTTGTTGTCAGTAAGAAGTTCTATGTTATATCTAAGTTCTTCAATAGCATTATTAAGAGTTAAAGTTTCACTCAAAGCACTCTGAGACCCAATATATACACCTAATGCCTGGCAAACATGTTTTCCCATATCCATCAAGTTCTGTGTTGTAAAATGCATTTCCGGTTTTTCCTTAATCATATCCCCTCCACATAAACTCGCTTCCATTGTATATACATTCGCTATTTTCAAATCTTTAAACAACGTAATCCTCATTGTCCCTTCTTTAGCTTTCTGCATACGAAACGAACAAAAAGGATAAGAAAAAAAAGGTGACACTTTCGATATTATAAAAGGTAATATTCTTGTAGCCTCAGGGTTATTAGCTAAATTACACCCATAAGTAAAAATATTTTTCCTTCTAGAATGCCCATGAAAATCACAAACAAAATCAATACTCCTTTCACAAGCAAAATTTTGAATGAGTTTTTTACTAGCATAAATTGTGGGGTGAAGTTTTTTTGAAGGACTTTTCCACCTTCTATTAAGATCAACCCCAGCAAGTCCACATCTATAATTCCCATTAATAACCCCATCTGGATTTAACATAGGGATAATTTTAAATACATATTTTTGCCTTAGATCTTTAGCTTCATCACAATCACTTGTTATAAAATCTAATACCCCTTTCATCATCCAGGATCCAACAGTTTCGCCAGGGTGTACCCTGGCGGATATAACAATTCCTTTACGAGATTTTATTTCTTCAGGAGTTGATGGATTTGTTACTGTTAAATAGTCACAACGATTTCCTGCTATAGAATAGCATAAGAGTTTTCTTGTTACAAAAGGAAGATTTTCTATAATTTGAAGATCTTGCATTAAGTCACTGTAGGTATATGGATAAGAATAAGCGAAATAGACAGTATCAGATTTATGAGGGAAATTGTAGGTAAAAGATAGGGAGTAGTAACTTTTAGAACCTGAACCTCGACGGATGCTGTTTTGATAGTATTGAATGTTTTCACCTTCTCTGAACCAAGAAGTATTATTTTGTTGGTTTTCAGACTCAGAGTAGATGAGAATTTTCATCCCTTGGCTATAAAGAGATGCTGGTTTTGTAAAGTTTAAGATGTTGAATTTAATAAGAGTTTTATTTGTATTAGTCACTCTAAAATAAAACCATTGAGTATGTCCTTTAGTATTAATATCATTTTGCATAAGTAAATTGTACTCGGAATCCGATACTTTTGATGCTAAAGCCAAATTGCCACTTTCGAAACGACTTTCAAACACTAGTGTCTGATCATTATCTCCAGGTTGATAATATGGTTTAATATTCTCAAATCCTTTAAGTCCAGTGTAGTCATTTTTCAAGTATTTTGAAATATTATAGATATTAGGACCATAAATTTTTGCATCTTCTCGTTGATACACAATAGTTTTAGCTTCACAAATTGTATGCAAGCTAACTGATGGAAGTTTTTCTTGGAAGCTTGAATTAGTTTTTGATCCTTGAGGTTCTTCGTTTTCTATACCCTTAAAGCGTTTAACATACTCAAGTAGTAAATGTGATCTTGGAGTACTTTCTGTGTACTTGTTTTTAGGGATCAAAGGGTTAGGAGGATTGATGTATTTGTATAAGTCAAAGATTTCATTTTCTTTTTTGACTAAATCTCCTGTTGGGGTAGTTTTATCGAAAATGCTATGGTCATTGCTCATAACGTAATTTATTTAAATTTTGACTTTCATTTTTAGATTGATAAGAAAGTTTAAATCTAAAAGTTTTTTAAAAAGCTCGTGTGTGTGCTACTCTTTTATACCTACATGAACGATATAACTAGCTATTAGGTTTAAGAAAATATAAAATTTTAATTTTTATATTCATGATTATAATCTAAGATTAAAATATTTTAAAATCCATGCTAAAATCCTATAAAAACTTTTCTAACAGCCTGAAATCATATATTTAAATCCATGTTGACATATATCAACGAAATCTATATCAAACCCACAAAAATATTCAAAAACTTCTTTTATCAACTAAACCTTTTAAAAAACCTTCTCACTTTAAACCCAGTCTATATTTTTAAAATTCACTAACTAATTACTTCATAGTTGGGAATGAAGTTGATAATTGTGCTTTTTCAGCCATATCCTTCCTCCATCTGCTTGTAATAGTCTTCCACTGAGTATAAAAGTTCACCGCTCCTTTTCCATAGAAATTCAAATCTCCTCTAAAAGACCCTTTACTCCCTGTAAAGCTAAACATAGGTAAAGGTACAGGTATCGGTACATTAATTCCAACTTGTCCAGCTTCAATTTCTCTTTGATATCTCCTCGCAGCACTTCCAGACTGTGTAAATATCGCCGTTCCATTTCCATAAGGGTTTTTATTTGCAAGTTCAATAGCTTCATCTAAAGTATTAACTCTAACAATAGTCATAACAGGTCCAAAAATCTCTTCTTTATAAATAGTATGGTTAACATTAACATTATCAAAAACTGTTGGTCCTATAAAATTCCCATTTTCATATCCTGGGACTTTAACCCCTCTACCATCAAGTAATAAAGTAGCTCCTTCTTTAATGCTGATTTCTATATATTTTTCAACTTTTTGTTTAAGTTCTACTGAGTTCAAAGGTCCAATATCAGTTTTAGAGTCATTTCCTGGACCTACTTTTAAAGATTTAGACTTAGCGACAATATCAGGTATCCAAGATTGAGTATCTCCAACTAATATAATAACACTTAAAGCCATACATCTTTGTCCTGCTGCTCCATAAACACTACTGACAACTGCATTTATAGTATCTTCTTTATCAGCATCTGGCATTATCACAGCATGATTTTTAGCACCCATATTTGATTGAACCCTTTTACCATAGTATGTACCTTGTTGATGAATATAAGTTCCAACTGAACTTGACCCTACAAAACTTACAGCTTTTATGTCTGGGTCTTGAAGTATATAATCAATATAAGTTCCAACTGAACTTGACCCTACAAAACTTACATCTTTTATGTCTGGGTCTTAAAGTATATAATCAACTGTATCTTTACCACCATGGACTATATTTTTCACCGTTTTGGGAAACCAGATTTTAGAAAAGCTCACAAATTCTTTGGCATGTTGTTGGGACCTTTTCACTAGGTTTGAGGATTAGGGTGTTACCAGTTATTACAGCAGGCATTGCCCATAAAGCTATCATTGCTGGAAAGTTGTAAGGAAGGATAGAGGAAACAACACCTAGTGGATGTCTGTATGAATAAGTGTCTAAATCTTTTCCAAGATTTTCCATGCTTTCTCCCATAAGAAGTGAACCAAAAGATAAAGTATGCTCCACAACTTCAATACCTCTAAACACATCTCCTCGAGAATCTCCTAAAGGTTTACCATTTTCTCTTGTGATAATCTGAGCAAGCTCTTCTGTATTTGTATTCAAATGGTCAAGGAAAGTTCTAGCCATTCTAAGTCTGCTAAGTACTGGGATATCTTTCCATATTTTGAAAGCTTCCTTTGAGTTAGCTACTACAGCATCAAATTCACTTTTTGTTACTTGAGGTACTCTTCCAACTAACTCTTGTGTAGCTGGATTTTTGATATCAAACCATTTGTTTGAAGATGATGACACCCACTTATCACCAATTAGGAGTTTGTTCTCTACAACAGATGAAAATACTCGTCTCAAAGCAGCCATTTATTAATCATAGAACATAAAATTTGTGTGGTTTAAAGTCTGCAAGTGTATTTTGGCATTTTTGATATGTCCATCTACAATAAACCTTAAACATAAAATCATAATTATATCCAATTTTCCAACCGTAAAACTTAAAAATATTTTAATCTTTAAACCACAACAACATAAAAAAATCTTCAAACCCATGACAAAAAATCCTTAAATCTTCTCCACAAAAACCTAACTTTATAATTTCTAATCAACTTACATACTTAATCCCTCTAAGCAAAAAACTCAGGATAATGATAAACTAGCATCCTCAAAAAATGTTCATTTTCCAATAACTGTAAATGTGCACTTCTCCCAATCATTGTATCAATCGATTTCTTCAGTTTAAAATGAATATCCAACTTAATCAAATTCTGCATCGTGAGTTTCTGCAACAAATTATGTGCCATCTGTATATAATAATTCCCCATCTCCGGATCTTTCGAAGCTTTTTCCGGTACTTCAATCCTCGCACTATCAAAAGGTGCATAATCATCTTGTGATGAACTTACAAGTACAACATATTGAAACCATTGTAATCCATCAGCTTTACTCAATAAATACAAGCAAGTACCTTCAATTTTATGATAATCTTCAAGACATAATTGTTTTAAACAATGGAATTTTTTCATTCTTTTCAATATCCACATTCCAGCATCTAAAAGTTTACTAGAATACATAAACCCTAAATGTGGTGATGATAATGACATATATAAATGCATACGATCTGATAAACATTCTAAATAAGGAAGTGCAGCTCTGATTATAAGTCCTCCTAAAGAATGGCCTATAAAAGATATACTAGGGGGTTTATCAGGGAAATTTTCTGTAAGATAAGTTATAAGTTCTTTAGATAACCTTGAACCCATTTCTCTTATATCCCCTTCAGTTTTGCTTTCATTATATGAAGATTCAAGAAAGTAGCAATGAGGGAAAGCAAGACTGATATAATTATGGACCATACGAAGATCGTAGGAGTTACCTTGGAAGCCATGGACAAGGACAATCAGATGTTTTTCCCTGTTTTTTCTTTTTTCTGGGGTAATCGGCATGCTAGGGTCTATGATTTCTTTTTCAATATCCTCAGCGTAGTATATTTCTTCAAAAATAATCGGCTGGCGGGACATTTTAGCAAAAAACTCATCTTCTTGCACAACAAGTCTATCAAGGTTCTTATAATACTCGCTTTTACGCATATTACTAACATGGTCTTTATGTTGAACTTTTGTGTTTTCTATACTGCAAATATCGAAATCCCAGCGTTTGTTAACCTCTTTTATAACATACTCAGCATATTTTTTACCCAAACTCTCAGTATACCCTTTTCTCATATATTTAACAACCTTTCTTGGCTTAGCAGTCATAATGATTTTCATCAAATTAAAAGCTTCATAAATACTTGCTGCTATTGACTTTATCTCTTTCAACATATCCTGTGCAGTCTGATGTGGTTCATGTGATGACAAATGCTCAGCAAAAGATTTCTCTGGGTTAGGGTTAGGGAAAGTTACAGGTAATTGTAAGCTTCTAGGGATTTCAATATCTTCAATAAAACAGTTAACACTGATTTTTTCAATAGTTTTTCTGATATTGTCATGAACTTGAGCTAAAGTACTAACATATTCACTATATTTACGATCAATTTCTTCACCACCTATTAATGCTTTACATAATCCTCGTTTGTCTGAAAAAAGGATTGTTGTAAAAAGGTTCATATCACTTGATGGGATTTTATAGTCATAAAATGCTATTAATAAAGAAGCATCTACTGCACATAACCATTGGGAACTGAAACAGATTGGGAAATATTCAAAAACTCCTTTAAGTGGGTTGGAAACTCGGTATTTTTTTGTGGATACAAGTTTTAGGGAGTTTTCATAAGAAAAAGTTCGGAAGTTCTCGACTATGCTCTTTTTAGACACTTCGGTATGGTAAAGGTCGACATTAATATAAAGATTGGGTTGGATGTTTGGGTTTTTAAGGTCGATTTCTATGTAAAAAGTTGCAGCTTCGTTAATTTTCACTTTTTCTTCAGCGAAACGAATGAAGAAGATACGGCTATTGATTGTTAAGGACTCTTCATTTATACTACCTTGGACTATGTTGTGAAGATTTGGTTTGGTACGTAAGGATGAAAAGACTTCGAAACTTATGGGCTGGGCATTTGTACGTTGGGAACCTTTTAGACAGTAGGCAGAGATGTGGATTTGGTAAAGACCTTGCTGACAGAGGTCTATGTTTCGGAGTTTTTGTAGTAGGACGGTAACTTCAAGTATTGCTTTTAGACTCATTTTTATGTTAGGGTTTTATGTGTGGATTAGAGAAATTTTCATGGGTTTTATGTTTTGGTTTGGATGTAGAGGAATTGAATAGGGATGTAAGATTTAGTTAAGGGAAGTATGAGGTTTTATGTTTTGTTAAAAGGATTTTTTTGGGATATTCTAAATGAAACAAAGTTAGAATATGGGGTGTGTTGCTAAAATGACGTCATGAGATGCTTTATAAATATTTGTATTAGAATATTTTCAGCTTTATAAGATTTAGTTTTAAATAATGCTATACTATATCAGAAAATATGATAATCTATTTTAACAGGAAAAAAAATATTTTCCTTTTATTTCATATATAAAAATTATCCAATCATAATATAACTTTCTCAAAAACTTATTTCTATCTAAAAATACTCATCCTACCTTTTCCTATCATACCCCAAAACCTTTCATTAACACCCAAAAACAACATCTCAAATCCTCAATCATTATTATAAAAACTTAAAAAAGATTCTTTCAAACACCTAAATCAATACATCTAATAATGGAGGAAAAGTTATTAGAAATCAAAGATCATTTCAAAAACGAAAGACTATCATCTGCATTCGAACTAATCTCTCAACTTGAAGGTGAATACGACAAATCCCAAAACACTGAAATTGATATAATAAAAGCTGATCTTGAACTAGCAAATGAATGTTTATCATTATTATCAGATCTCGAAAGCTGGACCCTAGTAAAACAAACTGAAGAAATCGCTACATTTACAAAAGGTAGTAGTAGTGAATTTATTATCAGAGCTGAAATGATAGCTGATTCACCAATGTTACCAATTTTAGCATTATTCTCTGAAGTACATTTACTAAAAGACTGGGTACCAATATTAAAAGATGCAACATGTCTTAGTCAGCCTACAAAATTCAGAAGAATTATTCAATATAAATACAATTTACCTTGGCCTGCTAATGATATGGATATGGTTGTTACAGCTGTAGGAATTCCTATTGCCGAAAACAATTCAGCATTGATTGTCCTTAGAAGTTTAGATTCATTTTCAGAATTTCTTGGGGTGAATATACCTAAGCCTGAAGGTCCAAGGTTAACTTTGACTATTGGGTGTTTGAATCTTACGTATTTAGGACCTGAAAAAACTCAGGTGTCTTTGATAGCTAAAAGTAATCCTCATATGCCAATTATCCCAATACAACTGATTAACTATGCGACTAAACATGGAGTGTATTATTTTATGGAAGCTGTGAGGAATAAAGCTAATGCGTTTCGTGGAAGTGTTTTCGAACAGCTTGTAGAAGCGAACCCAAACTATTATCAAGAAATAAGAGATAGAATACAAGGAATAAGTAATTAATTTTTTCATCAAGTTGAGTTTTTATATAACAAAATCTAAATGAAATCCTATCTAGAATTATTAATAATCATGCTCAATATTTAGAAAATCATTCATATCAAATATCATAAAAACACATAATTTAATAAACTTATTATCACGTTCACTTATGGATGATTTGATTATTTAACCCTTTAATTTTCATAAGTTTAAAATCGTTCATAGCTTGTAATATGCAAAAAAAATTCTTGTAATAATATTTTCTATCAGAAAGTAATTTTTAGATGTATAAGAGATTTACTTATTTTTATCATATTCTCGCTAGTTATTGATAGTTAAGGTGCACATTTAGATAAATTTATTAGTATTCTTAGCGTATAATATTATTTTAAAAACTCTTCGGATTTTGCTTGAGTTCTGAAAAATTTAAATTGATTCTTATGAGTTCTTCAATAAATTTTATAGATTTTTTCTTATGCCAACCCAATAATTTTCGATAATTTTCGCTTTTTGTATTTCTTATAAAAATTAATCCTCAAAAATATCTATAATTAAACATTTTACAATAACATGAATTTTTTTTCCTAATGACCTATTAAAACACAATCAAAGTCGAAAATCGCATCTTTTCATACAAATATCTTTTTTATATAGAAAAATTAATAAAATCAGTAATCTAATCCTAAAAAAACTCTATAACAACATATTTATTAAAAACAAAAAGATAAGCAGAATTTATAATATAATGCAAACAGAGTTTAATACACGTAAAACTAAAATCATCGTCACTTTAGGCAAAGCATCAAGTACTGTCGAAGCTTTGATAAAACTTCTACAGGCTGGGATTGATGCTGTGAGGATAACAACAAGATTTTTGCATAGAGAAGATATGGAAAGGGTTTTATACAATCTAAGAGAAGCTGAAAACATAGTGGGTAGGCATGTTTGTGTTATATTAAGTTTACGTGAAGGCGACATAAGAATCGGTCACGCAAACGCTGGTAGTCAGCTATCTTTAAAAATAGGTGACGAAATCCGTATAGTGACCAGTAAATACGCAGGTAAAGACCCTAATACAATAGTCTGTAATAACTCAGCATTTCCAAGTATGGTCAACCCTGGGGATAAACTGCTGATTGAATTCGGCAAAGCAATATTCACAGTGACTGAAATAGAAGACCGAAGATATCTAAGAGAACGGTCATTTAGTGCTGCAGAAACCTATACCGGCCTTGAAAGATATAAAAGAACTCGGCCAAAGATCCAGAAAAACCAAAAAATCGTCCATTGCCGAGCTGAAAATGAATGCATTTTAGATCATGATAAACCACTTAATTTCCTTAATGCAAGTAAAGTTAGTGGTGATTCAATGAACAATGAATTAGAAGATATCAGATTATTAGAATGGGCAGGACCAATGGATATAGATATTATAATCTATATACAAGTTAGAGATTTAGAAGACCTAAGAGATTTATTATCTTTTACAACATCATCTAATGCTAAAAGATTTGTTGGAATACAAACTAAAGAAACTGCTGAAAATCCTGAAGATTATTTAAATATATCTGAAGGATGCTCTATAGGTAGAGGTGGACTTGCAGTTGAAACATCACATTCTGCTGTATGTAAATTGCAAAAATCTTTAGTTCAACTTT